>VXAL01003274.1:42773-53360 GCA_013399475.1 Chauna torquata | reverse complement strand
AAAAAAAAAAAAAAAAAAAAGCCAGGATGGAGCAAGAGGTACATTTCTAAAAAGCACCTAAACGATGTTTTAATGCAATACAGCAAAGAATATCTTTCAACCCATGCTTTCACAAACCCAAATGATCTACTTCAAATGATTAGGGATATGACTAGATCGGCAAACGCTAACCTCTCCAACCTCGTATCAGCAACAGTGGTTTTGCTGTAACGTTTACACTGGACTCTTACAGCGAAGGAGCCATCCATGCAAGAGGGCATTTTACTGCTAGGTCAGAGCTGGGCTTGCACAACAGGTTACAGCCATGGTAAGTCCCACATGTGGCACTGCTGCTCCTTGCCTGCTCTCCACCTGCCCATTCGCAGGTCCTCTTTTCCTCTGCCCTTTCCTGCAGGAAACAGTTTCCCCTGTTGTGCTGGCATAATTTGTTGTCTGCTCTCTAAATGAGAACTGGGTAAAGCATCTTTCTCTAAAGCCCAATAATTCCACTTCATAGGTCACTCAGGAAACTTGCAGCACGGGAAGACAACAGAGGTAGGGAACTGAGCACAGGCTGGGACAGCAATAGTTCCAGCCTGTCCCAGCAAACCCGGACCTGTTGCTCTGGGCTGGTTTGTCTGCATTGCTGGCAGGCCATGGCACAGCAGACATCTCTCAGACATGCCAGCAGATCTCCTGCGAGCAGCCCCAGCACCCAGGGAGTACTCTCCTGCCCATGAACAGAGTTCACCCCCACCTTGACCCTCAACACAGGCTCTGCTGAACCATTACAGCCTTAACGTAAAACTTGCTGACACAGTCTAACGACTCAGCTATGAACCTGCACGGGGCAAGTCAGGTCTAACTACAGGCAGAGAAAGAGGATGCCTTGGAAACACCTCTGGCAGAATCAGCTGGGGTTTCTCCCAGAAGTCTGTTACAGCCTGCCTCCCCTCTGGCTTGGGATCCCCTCTCTGAGCTGAGCCTCAATTAGCAGGCAGCGCTGGTCCTCCGAACTGCTTCAGGACCACAGCAGCCAGCGCTAGCAAAATCCAAATGCAACAAGGGATGGGCAAGCGGCCATGGCATTCAACAAAAGCCCCGAGTATCTCCCTAAACCAGAAATTTAAATTCGCAAGTAAAATGTCACTTCTCTACCAGTCCCTTGGAAAGCAGCAAGGGCTCCTGGCAGCTCTCTGGTGTTTTAACAGTCTCCTGGCAGTACCAGTGGTCAGCATGGTTTAGTCACAGCGGAAGCTGTGTTGGCCTTTCCAAAAAATTAATATAATGAGCAGATCGCATACACACATGCTATACAGCACTACATCTGTAAGCCAGGCAGGCCATCTCGGTGCATGGGATTACGCACAAACTGCACAGAACAGGAGCAATTAGCTGCAGAAAGCTGAAAGCACCACCAAGGCTGTCAAGGATTTCTCATGAGCAGGGAAATGACCTTTAAAGTCAGCAGTAGCACTGTGAGAAGAAAAGTGCCTGCTTTCTCCTTTTTGCAAGAAAGAGCAAGCTGATGTCAACAACTGGATCCTTTCTACCTTCACTCAATAATTTTAGTGTAATTTAAAAAAAAAAAAAATCAAGGACCTCTTAAAGTCTTTACTGTTCACTGTTTTGTTATTAAAACATTGACCACAAGCTTCTGCTGCTTACAAAAGCAAATGCTACTTAATTTTAGCTCTAGTTATTTCTGACTGCAGGGCTGAACCTCCCCTCAGAGAAATCAGCAGCTGCCACAGAGCTCATCACAGGCTCAGGATACGGTGCTCTCCTTCAAATTCAAACGGTGCTGAGCTGGCTCCTCAGCACTGCCTGACCACAACTTTTACATTATGTACTTTCATCTTGTGATTAAACCTTAACTTTGGAAGCTTATTAGACTGGTTTGTTACTCTTGGCTCTACTACTGATGATTTGTTCAAGTAACTTCGTCATCCTCTTTGGTACAAGCAGCACACAGAAGGGAAACATGCAAGGACTGTACAACCAGAACTGCATGGGAAGCTCTTTTCCTGCTCCCAAAGTCTTACTGCTCTTCATAGAAATAAAACCATGACCAGCTGCACTTTTTCAGCCAATGGCTCGCCCACCTGCAACTCAGAGCCTGAGAGTTTAGACATCGCATGCAAACTAGAAAGTCGATATTAAACTCCATTCCTACCCCACGCAGATCAGTGGCACGAACCTCGTTCACTCGCACCTCAGGTGAGACACATACACCAGACGATTCCTCCTGATGAAGCTGCCTAACCTCACATAAAAGATCAAACATCTCCTGGAGCTGCTGCTTCCCACATGAGGTGTCAGACCAGAAGGCAACAGTGCCCTGTGGGGTGAAGGCCCTGCAGTGTCTACCTGTCGTCCTGCTCCTCCTCTTGTCTACCACATACCATCACACACAGCCATGTGCACAAAGCTTCCACCTGATACCTAAAACCCCTTCATAAACACAAGTCTTCAAAACTCTAAGCTTTCTAGGAACATTAAAAAAAAAAGTTTTGCAAAAACCGCCATTTTCCAGGAAAAACCGTTGTACTGGCACATGTCAAACAAGCCTCACACACAGCATGTGCTGATACAATGAGACTCTTTGTCTCTTTTCTAGGGGCAAACCACACACCAATTCACCAGTCTGCTGCTACATTACTAATTGCTTAACCTTTACAAAAGGCTCTGAGATCTTCTGATAGAGACCGCAGGAAAAAGACAAAGCCTCCATTAATTACAATAGAAAATTAAAAATCCCTGGGCAGATCAAAGGCAAAGACTTGATCTAATCCCATAAAGGCACTGTATCAAGGGACTGCATTCAAAACAGAACATAACAAAGGAAATTATTTATATGCCTCAGCAAGCAAAGAAGGCACTCACAACAGCCAGGCTCTGTCACTTACAGAAACTTAAAGCTAATGACAGCTTTCATGAAAGAGCTGTAATAATCATTTTGTTTTAGTTGCAAAGAGCAAGCCACACTTGCTTATATGAACATGTTAAACTTACAAAGAGAGTGATCTATTCTGTGACTGACAGAACAAAGATCATCCCAGCACTTTTGTCAGTGGTAAAATATGCATCTATTGTGGTGGCAGCACATGCATTATTTGAGCCAGCCAGAAACTTTCATGAAAAACTGGGGCTGTGCTTTGTTTGGGAGGGTGAAATACTGTTTGCAGTTTTTCTCCCATGAAAATTCTTACCTATTGAGTCGTGCTATTTTCAATTGTGAAAAAAGAATTTGCATTTTTGGTGGGTGACACCTGTGTTGAGAGAACTTATTAACACCGCTACAGCTGTCCTGGGCAAGCCCTTCGTACCTACCAGTCCTCCTCGAAAGAGGAAGGGTGTGCTAAGGTAGACGAGGCATAGGGTGAGAAGAAATAGCTTGGGAGAGAAGAGCCCTGAGCAGACCGCAGCAACCACAAGCAGCTTTCAACATCACCAGCACTGGCAATTAAACAGTAGATCAAACAAAATGAGAATCTGTTATTACTAAGTAGAAGGATTTCTAGCATGGTCCACTGTAACGCAGTGGGAAAGCTGAACCCTACAAAAAGCGAGCTGCTGCCTGCTGAACCGATTCTCTGCTTCAGCTCAATGCTCTGCATGGCCCTGTGGATGCTAACATGGGTGCTGCCATGCCGAAAGGAAGCTCCTGCCCTTCTCCAGCCACCACCTGGGCTGCGTACCCTCCCCTTCACCCATCAGCTGTGGGCAACAAAGCAGAACTGACTACCACTGCTCCTGCACTGCTGAAATATCTGAGAAGACCCCCCCACCTCAGTATTAATCTGGCTCTGATAATGACTGACAAAGCTGGAGCTGGCCCGCAGCTGCATGGGCACAAATCAACAGTGAGAAAAGCCAAGGTGAGCCCACAGCATCAATACAGAGCTGTTGCGTTTGAGTCTTTAAAGCAGTCATAATGATCCCCCCCCAAGCCTCACAGCCACCACAGGACAAGGCTAGAACTCATCTGTTTCAGACCCCTTCTGCTCAGTTCATGCAACAGGTCTAACACCCACTCAGTAAGCACTTAACCAGGAATCCTTAGAAATAGTCTCTGCAAGGCAGAAAAGCAAGATGCATACTGACAGAAGCATACAGAGAGCTATGGAGCTAAAATTAAAAGTCAAACTCGGGACTCATCGTTCTGCAGTAAGCCTTTGCTTCCTGTTTCTTTAATTATTACCCTGAGCCACAGTTACGCAGCTGTTTTCATTGGGCTGGCATCCACACTGTCAGCAAAGGGGCACTCCAGACTTCCCTTCCATCCCTAGCTGCCACTCACCCCTTCCTCTTTATTTGCAGAAGCCACACTATGACATAGTGTGGGGGCACGGTATGGCCGAAAACTAACCAGATAAGACGGGGGGTGTGTGTGTGTGTGTGTGTGTGTGGAATTTAATTTTCACCACGCAGACACACAAACATTAGTGCTGGCTGAAAAAAAAAAAATGCGGCAGAAGTAAGACTGTGAACAAGAATGTTGTTCAAAACATTTATAAAGTTACAGCTACAGAGGTCAGATTTTCAAGCATGGAAAAAGAAGCCATCCAGTAGTATACTGAACAGATACGCCAGCCTAGTCAGCTCCACTTCAGTCTCCCTGCACTGATCTTACAAGAGCAATCCCACAGCTTTGAAAATATCACAAGTTTTTAATACCTTTCCTTATGCCTGATAAGCATATTTTCAAGCAGGTCACAGCAAACAGTTCTGACATTTTGTCCTCCCTGCCCAAAATGGAACAACGCTCCCCTTCACACAGATGAGAAAGGAGAAGACAACAAATTGAATTTGTTATTTGTAATATCTTTAAGTATTCTCAGGATGCATGTTGACTGCTACAATTCAGTGTCGCTTAGATCACATGCGCACTTCTGAGGTCTGGAACTAACACATGGCTGGGAGCAGATCTCCTCAAGTTAAACAGCACGTATCCATTCATTACCTGAGATTTCTTTCCCCCACTTCCTGACTCTTGCACTAGTTTTTGCACAGTCTGGTTAACAAATGTAAAAATCCTTCAGGTAAAGAGAGGGTCTCAAGCCCTCAAGTGTGTATTTTATTTCTACAGCAAAAATAAAATATTGTCTAAAGCACCAACCTGGCTCTCCTAAGCACTAACATAATACAAACCAAAACTAGACAGCCTCTACACTCCAGGACATGAACCGGACACACCTTTGGCATTTGTGTTGTGCTGAGATTGTAATAAGATTGCTTCGAAGCCCAGAGTTTTTTGACATGGAAAAAGACAGGCTGCGTCCTCAAACATCACAGGCAGTAACTGCACCCTGAAAGAACCCTAAAAGCAGCTAGGGAAAGCTACACTCCTCCCTTTGCACACAAATTCTACTTGAAAATTTGGAAAACGTACTTCCTCAGCCTCCCCCAGTTAAAATTCCATCACAGCATACAAAAGGTCATTATTTCCCAAGAATCAACGGTGGAGGCTTATGTTCTCCCAAGCACACTGCATGACAGGACAAATTCCACCTGAAAGAACGATGTGGAATCAAATCTGGCAGATGAAAATACAAGAAAAGAAAAAGTCTGTCGAGAGGAGGAAAGAGACAAAGGAGACTTCTGGCCTTAATATGCCCCCATCAGAAAACCGACAAGGCATTTTAGATTTCCTGCTATCAATTCTCCATGAAATAGTGTACTCCAAGCATTCCAAGGCTTCCATGTACTCCTGTAACCAAAGATAATGAGCACAAGCAGGTAGGGAACCACACGTTCACAGTCTAGGAAGTCGGTCTGAGATGCCTACCTAAGCAGACTGATTTCAATGAGCACCAAACATCAGAAAGACTTCTTTAACCAAAAGCAACTCCAAAAAATGGAATCAACTCATTACTTAAGGTATCCAAGTCTCATGGGTCCAGCTGAAGCCAACCACCAAGAGAGGCAGCAGCAGAGCTGAAAGCATTACTCTGGCATAGAGATGCCTAGTCCATTCATTCAATTCTTGTTTTCTCCATCATGACAAAATCAGGGAGAAAACAGCAATGAAGTTTACCACCGTCTACAAGCTTTTTCTCTGATAGCATATACAAATCAAACTGTGTAAACTTTATCAAGCAGAACACTCAGTATCAAAAACGTCACTACTGCTGCACATGGCAGCACGTTTTATAACTGAGCTGGTTTCCATCCTCCGCCACCTTCTTTCTGCCTTCTCCTCGTGATTTGAGGCTTCATTTGGAGGTACCAGAATGAAATACTTTCAGTCAACTAACAGCCTGCTTCAGCTTACCGCTTTCCCCCACATCCTTCACCCCACTCTCCAAAGGCACAGAAAGATTAACAACCACTAAAAGCAGTCCGCTGTGCAAACACAAAAACATTTTATGCTTTTTTTTCTGAACACATCAAGAGCAGTACAGAGGAAAAGACTCACTTCTGAAGGCAGTGATGCCAGGTGAACAAAAGAAGTAACGGAATGGCACCGTCTTCAGCTGATGGTAGAGAGCTCAACAAGCAAGCTTCATGTAAATGGAAAGGAGGATACAGCTATGACTTGCAATTCTAAAAAAAAACATCTTTTTTTTGCTTGTACAACACAATTCTACAGGAAGAGTAAGCTGAGATAAATGATCCTGCAAACCACAAAAACTGCAAGTACCTAATTGCTGGAGTTGCCCAAATGTCACCCAGAAAGACAAGGAAAACCCTGGAAAACACTCATATATTTACAACATGCATATTTAGGATTTTCTAGTGAATATTAGGTTTCAGTTCAACAGAACACACAGGACCAATGGAGGGATATGCAGTGAGTGCTTCAGACTTGAAACTTTATCCTAAACAGCCAACACAAAGTTTTCAGAGTACTGTATACTAAGGTCAGTCTTGCCAACGTCTACCTTTTGTTTCCTATCTGCATCCAGGGCAGTAAAGACGTGTATTGAAAAGGAACTGAAATATATCACTAAACAAGCAGACTCTGCAAAATACAAAACAAGCTTTCTCAATGGTTTCCAGACCAGTCATATGTGGAAAATTATTTCACTCATTGCTTACAGCACCAAGGGAGCCTGCCAAGACAAGCACTTCAGTGATAAAGAGCTACAAGCTTCACAGTAAAAAAAAGTCTGCATCTCAGAGCCCACAGTAAGACAAAAGCCAGTTCATGAGGGGAAGGTACAGTGAAAATAATGGCTCCCCAAAATATTCAGATGCTTAACTCTGCCTGGTTTAAGTAAGAAATAGACACTACCATGTTGTAACCAAGTTGCTGAAGACCACACAGAAAGAGAGGAACCCAGGCCTCTGACTACCATTCCAGTCCAGTCTCCCAAACACAGCCCTCAAGGGATAACAAAATGCAATCATGAAAGAACAGACAGCCCAAGAATCACATAAAAATAAGTCCAAGGCACAAGATGTCACATTTCACCAAGTATGAAAAAGACCTGCAGCTATATTATCTGTAGTCAGCACACCAACATTTCACATGGTCTGCAGTTACAGCTTTCTGTGGTCTCTTTTAAAGACGTTGCATAGATAATACCAGGTCCTACGAGCTTGAAAAGGTGGTGGCCCAGTGGGGCCAGACATTTCAGAGGTTCAAGTTCAGCTACTGGTCAGTCCCAAAAGAGCTTTATAGCTACACAGCCTCTCCAACCCACCCTCACATACAGAAGCAGCTAGAGCAGCAGTCTGGTGGAATACATGCTTTCCTTCTCACTAAAAGGGTAGACAGTGAAAAAGAAAAAAAAAATTGTACTCTTACAAGTACCCTAGTACAAAAAGAGTCAGAAGTCCCTGATGAGAAAACAGTTCCGTCGCATACTCTTGTATTTACATGCTCAGAAAGCATTTACACTACAGACTTCGCACTGTCGTGCCGTTCAAGAAATGTACTTGCTCCAGCTTTTGAAGGATCTAACTTCCCAGGGAGCCACATAAGATCATAGAAAAATTCAGAGTGGAAGGGATCTCAGGAGGTCTCTATCTGACCCTACTCCTCAAAGCAGTCAGCTCTGAGAAACCAGGCTGCTCAGAGCTTTATCCTGTCACATCCTAAAACCTCCAAGAATGGAGACTACACAAACTCTTTGGGCATCCTGTCCCACTGCTTCATAGTCCCCATCATGAAAAAGTTTCTCCCTTTTTCCAGTGTGAACCTCACTCATTTCAGTTTATTCCTATCGTCTCTTTCCTCCACTATGCACAACTGTGAAGAACCTGGCTCCATCTTCTCAGCAATCTCCTCATAGGTACTAGCAGGCTGCTCACAGAAGATCTCCCTGAATCCTTTTCTTCCCCAGGCTGAACAAGCCCAGCTCCCTCAGCCTCTCCTCACAGGAGGAGTCCTCCAGCCCCCAGCCATCCTGGTGGCCCACTGCTGAACATGCTCCAGTTTAGTCATGTCTTTCCTGTACTGAGGTGCCCAAAACTGGACACAGTATTTCAACTGTGATCTAAGAAGTGCTGAGTAGAGGTAGATAATCACTCTGCTGGATCTACTGGCTGTGCTTCTGTTAATATGGCCCAGGATACAGTTGGCCATCTTTGCTGCAACGGCGCAATGCCGGCCTGTGGTCAGCTCGCTGCCCACTGAGGCCCCCAGGGCCTGTCCGGCAGAGCTGCTCCCCAGACAGGCAGTTTCTGTAGGCAGACAGGAGGATCTTTATCCCCACTCTCCTGCAGAGGGATCAGTCACTCTCCTTTTACTCTTCCAATATAAGATAAATGAAGTCTTTCTTGCTCCCAATACTGCTCCAAAGGATCATCTGGCTAGCTATGCCGTGACACAGCAAATTCTTCAGCCTCCCTGGAACAACAGAGCTCATCTCCTGTGCATTCAGCATAAAAGTGGAATTCTCCAGCTCAGACAGTTTCAAAGTAACTACGTTTTCATTCTTTGACAATCCTCTTACCAGCCACTGGATCAACATCACCTTTGTTTAGCAAATAAAGGAGCCGAGTGAGGATGCCTTCTACCAGGATTCTGGCATGTAACACCATTAATTGGAAGAAAAGACACTCACTAAAGATTACAATTACAGAAAAGAAATACACACTCATTCCCCCTTGGTTAAAGAGCAGGTGGAGAAAGGCTCTTTAGCAGGTCCTGAACTGTGTCAGCAAATGTTGGTGCCTGTGACCTATCTGGTAAAATGCAAATGACAGGAATTAAGGAACCAGAAATATACAGTTGGAAAGACAGTATAAAACAAACGAACGAATACCTTAAGTGTCAGAGTCATGGCTTAGCCAAACATAGCTCCTTAGCCTTCTTACTGCTCATAATACTGATACCAGCAGAGAACAGCCACCACAGTTAAGTTTTCTGAACTAAACGATACTAAGCTAAACGATCCCTAGGATCCAAGGTGATGATTTAAACTATGGCCCCTCACTACGTTAATACAACTACAGCTGCAGTACTGCAGTAAAAGTGGGCATTTTCAAGACAGCGTTCTAATTTCAGCACGTTGAAAACGGTCAAGAGGGAAACTATTAGTCTGAATCTGTGTGAGCAGTAAGAGGAAAATCTCACAAGCCCCCAGTTATCCCAGACACTTCATGGAAACAAATATATACCTTTCTTTCTCTTTCCACCACACAGCAGAGAGTGGACACCCAAGGCCAGTCCCTCTTGGCTTCCCATTACCATCTGTCTGTGTCCCTGACAAGGGACCCTCAAAGCATCCAGCTCCACAGAATCAGAGAAACGTTGCTTGGAAGGACCTGCAAAGGTCCAGCTTGAAACTGGACTATTGGCACATTAGATGAGGTCACTCATGACTGTGTCTCCACTTTCACATGCAAAGAAAAAACTATCAGTTTCTGTGGCAGACACTGTGAGACTTGCTGTAGAGCCAGGAGGCTGGTTTACTCCCAAGCATAGTCACCTGGTACAGCAGGAATGTTCTGAGCACGACATCCTGCACCCAATTAAAATTCAGTTTCCCAGCAATGGGGCTCCATTATACATGCCTGATTAATTACTTAATTAGAGAGTCAAGATCTCTGACAGACCAAATTCAGTACAGATCCAAAACATGCCTACAGTGTTAGCATTCTTGCATCCTGCTTAATTTTCCAGTGGAGCCAACTCACTGCAACGATACTGGGAGCAATACATGGAGAAGAAGGCCAGCAGTAACCTTGCAGAACAATTTTACAACCCTGTACCTGAGGAGGCCTATTAAGCAGCTAATATACTGGGTTTATGTGGTAAAGGTTTGGTAGCAGGGGGGCCACAGGGGTGGCTTCTGTGAGAAGATTCCAGAAGCTGCCCCGTGTCAGATAAGAGCCAGCTCCAGCCGGCTCCAAAAGGGACCCACCGCTGGCCAGGGCTGAACCAATGAGCGATGTTGTTTGCGCCTCTGGGAGAGCAGATTTAAGAAAGGGAAAAAACTGCTGCACAACAGCAGCTGGGAGAGAGAGGAGTGAGGAGCAGCCCTGCAGACACCAAGGTCAGGGAAGAAGGAGGGGGAGGAGGTGCTCCAGGCACCGGAGCAGAAGTTCCCCTGCAGCCCGTGGTGAGGACCATGGTGGAGCAGGCTGTCCCCCTGCAGCCCATGGGGTACCACATGGAGCAGATCTCCACGCTGCAGCCCGTGGAGGAGCCCA
>VXAL01003274.1:31701-42511 GCA_013399475.1 Chauna torquata | reverse complement strand
CCCGTTCCCCTGCGCCGCTCAGGGGGAGGAGGTAGAAGAGGGTGGATGGGGGGAAGGTGTTTTTAGTTTGCTTTTAGTTTCTCACTGCTCTAGTTTGCTAGTTATAGTAATAAATTATATTAATCTCCCTATGCTGAGTCTGTTTTGCCCGTGATGGTAACTAGTGAGCAACCTTCTTGTCCTTATCTCAACCCTTGAGCCCTTGTCCATCGTATTTTCTCCCCGTTTCTTTGAGGAGGGGGAGTGAGCGAGCGGTTGTGGTGGAGGTCACCTGTTTAGCTGGGTAAAACCACCACAAATGCAAACCTGGATGCCCTGGTACTTTTTCCTTTTCTACCATTTCTGATGAAAACACTGCCAACCTTGCAAAGCCTCACTGTCCCTAAATCCATCTGCTGGACTAGGTAAGCCAGAGACCAAACAACACCATTCTATTTTAAAAGTGACAGGAGTCTGCATCTGTTTAATAACACACATGCATATGTCTGCCAAACAGACCTAGTGGAAAGACACTTTCTTAGGATTACACATTTTTCTATTTAAAGACAGTGAAAAAGACACCGCGCTGCATATAGACATCAGAATCGCTCTCCTCATCCAGCTCTCAGTCTGTGTATCCAACCACCTCAGCTAAAAAAATTAGTAATAAGGCCACATGGCTGCTATAATGGAAAATATACCATTTCTTTATTCAGTTTATTTCATTATGGTTCAACTACTCAAAAAACAAACAAAAAAAAAGGACTAAAGAAGGAACTGGAATTCCAGGAGCCAGAAGAGCTTGCTTATTTTATAACCAAAATGCAAGCTAGATCTGATCACCAGACAGGTCTCAGGGATTATAAAGAAGCCCTTTTAAAAAAAAAATTAAAAAAAAAAATTGAGAAACAATCACTGAGAGGCAAACCTGAATTCCCAAAGATCCTGTTGATTGCCACTGGCAAAGCCTCAACCAGAATGACATTCCACGGCCTCCCCTCTGAGCCTAAAGGCTCTGGAGAGAAGTCCACAGCTGGTGTATGGAAACAAATTGCATGTCCAGCATTTATAATTAGAAGCTTCGTTGTGCGGATGTATGGTCCCCCCTGAGGAAGTGACAGTGATTTAAGGGCCCAGAGCTCCAGGCCAGCACACTCTGCCAGGTGTGAACGTCCTCTCCACATCTGGTTTTCAGAGCAAGACTTAGCTGGATTCAAACTACAAAACCCTAAAACCACATATATTAGCCATAATATTTGTCCAGTTAAACTATATATATACATATACGCACAACAGAATTTACAAATTTTGGCTTGCAGTTTTCTACTTGGCCAACAGAAGAGATCAAATTAGGAAGCCTACACCTGAGTAGGCTGAATGCACTGCACCCCAGAGTGATCACTTGGCCATCGACCTATGAGCTGTGCAATACAGAGGTTCCTGTTCCCATCTCCCTTCCACCCGCAGCCTGCTCCCAAAGACAAACACGGGTCACTATCACCCACATGAGACCTGCTGGTTTAGCTCCCTTGCCCACAGCCCTACCTGCGGTGGTGGGGTCGGTGTGCACTGTCACTGGGCAGCCTGTCCTGCAGCAGAGGTCCCAGGAGCCAACGCTCCTCCTGAGAGCACCCTGGAAGGGCTGCTGAAACGCAGGGCTCTCCCAGTGCTCACTCTGCCCTTCCACGTCCCTCCTCCTCCTCACTGCAACACATGCCACACCTCCCTCCACCTCCCATACCTCAGCCCAGGGCAAGAAGTGCCGATGTCATGTCTGGTAACTACCGGAGGTGCGTATGCCTCAACCACAGGGATGGCACATAAAGCAAGGGCCATTCCACGCGTACGCCATATACTGAGGGGAAAACTGCCGCAGACACGCATACCTTGCAAGTTACAGTGAACAACTCTGACAACTCCATCAATTGATTCTGCAGTGTCCTGAGGGACAAACTAAGCTTCATCAGTGACAATGCGCATATAGAGCACATTTCACACGAGTGGATAGAGAACATACAAGAGAGAGGATAAGCCACTACCAAAGCCACCACACCGAAGAGCTCAACTGGAAGGCAGTGCAGAGTAAGGCATCTTTCAGTGGACACTGGGACAGACAACCAGAACAGAACTTGTATCATCAATCATGTCCAGACACTGGCATGGGTTGACAACAGGTCAGATCTTTCTCTGGAGCCTGTGGTTGACTTTTAAGTCATTGCTTTCTGCAACAAAATACCCATTCGTTCAATGAACCTAGACGTTCGCTATAATGAGCAGAGATCAGAACAAAAAAGGGCCTTTGGGAGACATGCCTCACCTTCCTTCCTTCTTCCTGGCCTTCAGGTCTCCAGAAGCAACTGAGAGGAATTTGAGGGCTGGCCCTTAGCTTGCTGCTGCAACAAAAACATTATGCTATATGAAAGGCAGAAAATTCCTCCTCCTTATGATATAGTTGGTGTCTTATGTCTGTATGTCAGTACTGTCTTATGTCCCAATTGAGACATCATGTCCCAGGAACCCCAACAGAGACCACCTCTCAGAGGTACATGTTGACAGGCCAAGACTTCCAGTGGTGCCCAAGAGATTTGAACACACGATTCCCCTTGAAAACTAAAAACAAATCCCTCATTAGCAGCTTTGAAGTATTAGCTACGACCGGTGCTTCTACAGCTACAAACTTTGAGTCTTCTTAGCTCTGTTCATGACACCTGTACACATAAGGTACACATACAAAATTTTCACCTCAGTTGAACAGCAAAGCTGTAACCATTGAAACGCTAGTCCCCACAACCAGCAGACTCTGCCTCACTCTGGCCTCACGGCAGACCACATAACCTTGGATCCCTTAGCAACAAGTTGTTCTGACATGCTTCTGCAATGGAAAGAGCTTGCCAGCTAATCTCCCAAATCTTCTAACATCAAGGTATGATCCAAAGCCCATGCACTGCATTGAAAAACTCCACCAGCTTCATATGTTCTGTTTTTTGGACGAGCTGGTCTGTAGCAGTTCTTAATGTTCATAAAAAGACATTTAGCACTGTTATGCTGTTGTGGTCTAACCAAGCAGGCAGCTAAGCACCACACAGCCATTCACTCACTCTCTCCCCCACCCCAACCCAGTGGGATGGGGGAGAGAATCATAAAAAAAAAGTAAAAGCTTGTGGGTTGAGATAAAGACAGTTTAATAGGACAGAAAAGAAAGGGAAAATAATGATAATAATAATAATAATAATGATAATAGTAAAAGAATATACAAAGCAAGGGTACACAATGCAACGCACAGTGCAATTGCTCACCAGCTGCTGACCGATGCCCAGCCTGTTCCCGACCAGCGGCCCCCCCTTTGCCCCAGCCAGCCCCCCCAGTTTTACTGTTCAGCAGGACACCACATGGTATGGAATATCCCTTTGGTCAGTTTGGGTCAGCTGTCCTGGTCCTGTTCCCTCCCAGCTTCTTGTGCACCCCCAGCCTCCTCGCTGGCAGGGCAATAGAGGAGCTGGAAAGTCCTTGGCTCTGTGTAAACACTGCTCTGCAGCAACTGAAAACATCACCATTATCTTCATCAAAAAATCCAAAACACCGCATTGTGCAAACCTCTACGAAGAGAATTTAACTCTATCCCAGCCACAACCATGACACATCCATAACTATACTAAGTCTTCTGGACTCCTGTATTGCCAACATGTAAATCAGTGGGATGCATTTGTATTTATAAAGAGCTGTAAAGCGTCACAACTCTTAGAGAAAAAAACAGCACTTAAGACAGTATGATATAATGCACTGCAGAGCACAGCCTAATCTCCCTGCACAGATCCACCAACAGGACCAGGAATCCCCCATTCACACTGTCCAGCAAAGAGCAACTGCGCAGACTTTGCATGAGGTCACAACTTCGCAGCTCCCCCGCTTCCTATCAGGTCTGCGTGCAGCCCTCCATACATCAAAGTCTCACAGGACTCACCCACACGCTCCTCGAAACAGAAACAGCCAGATGCCTGTGTCTAGAAGTCTCTCCCAAGGTATTAGCATTAACAAATCCTTTAGAAGAAATGAAAAGAAACTGATATCATTGGAGCGCTGCCTTTAAGTAAGGGCAGATTAGTTTTTAAGAAGAAGAGAAGTCCCGTTCCAATTCCTTGCATTAGTACTTTTAAGAAATTCTGAAATCTGGCTTTGGGAAACTATAAGTGTTTACAACCACTTTGCTAAGGTTTTATGATAAAACATGCCAGCGTTCTTACAATTAATCTTATTTTAATGATTTCAACCTTGAAAATAAAGCCATTTCAGAATGTCTGGTTTTGCTAAACAAAAGCAAGTCACTTTTTTCAATTAAGATTGAAGAGCTACAGAGCTATTTTGCATATTCTTGCTGCATCCTGCCTGGAAGAAAAACTTTCAACTGTAATTAAAAACTCCACTGTCTCACTGAGAGACTATGCCTAACGCTGCATTGGGCAAACCATCCATCTTGATGCAGTTACAGGAACAAAACATGTTTTTTATGACACTGTTAAAAAGATGATCTTGTACACGCTAAGTTTATTTTGGTGTAGACATTGACATTAACTATCTACAGTAAAACCTTTGCCAGAATAGAACACAATATCAGAACCCAAACTGGCACTGCTCCAGCAAGACAAGACTGAAGACAGAGCTGGTCAGAGGTACAAATGAGCCCTACAGGAAAAACTCAGCAATTAGGCTGCGCAGGTTCTGACTGGAAATTTAGGTCTCTCTCTGTTCAAATTAAGAGTAGAAAGGATAATAAGTTCAACCTGAATTTGCATATGTCTGTATATAGTCTTTCCACGGATATATATGCTTATCTAGAAAAGCATGTAGCTTCAATATAATTATATGCAAATTCATCTCTTAAAAAGCAAGCAATTCTGCTTAACTAGCATCCGTCTCACCTTCTGCTGGAGCGCTTCATCAACAACAGCCCATTATGATGCACAAATGCGCTTCCCCAGCCAAGTATCCTCTCAGACTGCAGCAAATGTACTTGCGTGAACCAGCACCACAGAACTAGACCCTACATACTTCGTATCTGTCTCTCCAGCCAACTGCAAATTCACTGCCACATGCTATGGGCACAGAGAGTAACTTCAGATGGGGCTGAGTTCTAACACCAGTCTACTGAAAGGAAGAGCCTTAAAATACACTGAGTATCAAGTTGGGAGATGCTAAGAAGCAAAGAGTTGAAGCTTGTATTGCATCGTACCTCAGCGATCTGTGAGAGGTAGATTTGCTCCTGAAGCTTCCTGTTAGGTGAGAAACACCACAAGACTAGCCAACATCCTGCAAGTTGCTCGGCACTTCACTGCTAGTCAGAAACGCAGACATGCCTCACGACAAAAGTGCAGGCACCGCACCGGTAACACATTCCACCCAGAGCTTTCTAGGCACTAGCTGAATGCCAAAGCTCAGTCAGAGGTTAGAACAATTATTCCACCAGCACCAGTGCACAAAATAGGATACACAGGCACAGCCAGCACAAAACGCCCTCTGCAATGGCAAAGAATGCTTGTGACCAGGACAGATCCCTGGTATAAGTAATACCACCACGAGCGCCGCCTGCAAGGTGAGTGAAGATGGAGTTAAGAGTATCTTACAGCTTTGTATCTTTCCAGGATCTATTGTAAAGGCACCTTTCAGAATCATTTTAAAGCTAAATACTTCTGTCAGAAGTCTCAAGCAGCCACTAGGCAGTGGCTAAAGCAAAGCTGCAGCACGTTGAGACAGAGAAGTTCAATTTTTTGCAGTGCGTTCACACTGATGCACCTCTAGAGACTGCACAACAGATAGCATTAAAAAGAGAGCTTTTAACAATCTTCAGTATACCCTGTTCAAAAGAAAGAAGATGAGATCCGCCTTCCAAGCTAAGTCCATTTCTCCTATTCTGTTGTGTTCAAGGGGAGGCCTTAGAGGTGAGATGTGCTCATCATATACAAAGGCGATGAAGTAGATCTAAGGAACCTGTTTCCAAACCTCTTCTCCCTCCAGAGATCAATTACCTGCACAAACAGCACCATCAATTTTAAAGGAACGATAAAGAAACAGTTTCCTCCAATTTCATTCTGTTGTTGAGCTTATTTCCTCATGTTCTTCCCTTAAGAAAGCCAAAATGAATTGGGCAGTACGAGCAGTTCCACCCGAATGATTTGGAGATGGGTTTTAACTTGTGTAGAGCTGTGGGAAACAGGCAGATGATGCAGCACCTCCACCTAAGTATCACGACACCAGAGAAAACTCAGGAAATAAAGTTTCTTTCCCCAGCTTTGTTGCTGGCTTGCCAGCTGACCTTGAGAAAATCACTTCACTTCCTCACCCTTCAGCTTTTCTCCCTGCAAAACAGAGGGAACAATTGCCACCTTTCTTGGGAGAAAAGAACTCACCATCTAGTGAAATACCTGTCTACCAATTTACCAGACGTATTTGCCTGCAGGCATGCCAAAGAGCAAACTTCACACCGCCATGTCTCACTGTCACACTGAGGCAAAGATCCTAACAACAGTACTTTAACCTGCCTTGATATGCGTAAAACCTTTACTTTATGCAGCTGCCACCTTCTGTAGCAGTCAGTTCTCCCACCCTTTTCCCCACCACTGATTACATCAGGCAGCACAATAAATTGCTCTTTTCTGGAGTGCTTTCCTAATCTCTGTGCCCACCCTCCATCATGTCACTGGGAAGCAACACGGAGCAATTAAGTCTGTTGTATTTCTCTGAATGACTCCTCCATACAGACTATATATATACAGACACACACGCAGATAATAATAGAAGGTTTATTTAGCCAAACACCTGCTGCCCAACTCTTCTCTATGGTGTGGTATGAGGAAAAGAAAACAAAGCACTACAAGTAACTAAGAAGCGAAACTTGCAGCAAAACACCTCCTTTATTTCAGTTCAAGGACATCACTCTTTGACCGACAGGAAAGGGGAGATTTTTTTTTTAAATTTCCTTTTATAGATCAAGATAAAATAGACCATTATCCAAAACAGTATCTTTTATAGGGTCTGAAAAGAAGCTTACAAACTGTACCCTGCTATGGATACCCCAAAAGTCTTCCTAAGGTATTTAAAGCAGGTTTTGGAGCACCTGAATGGCTATACTGAAGTTTTATTAACCACAATGCAGATCTGGCACATCTTGAAAGCCTAAGATACACCAAGACAGAACCATTTTGCAGTAACATACGGCAAACTTAGATTTTATGCACATTTCCATATAACCTACTGTGGGGGAAAAAAAATTATAATCCATGTGGTCGCGTGAGCACTGGAACTAACGCATCCTGCTTTTCTCAGGATGAGTGTCATGACCGACTGTATTATACAGAAATGTACAACTCCACGCAGCACTCTCCCCATAGACGGTTCCTTATTCTGATCGCTTCCCTCCCACGTGGACTCTCTTGTATCTTATAAGGGTCGAGATCACTTGCACCTTTTCCTGCACTGGTACTCCACTAAGGTCTTTCTGTTCTAACTGGTCACTCATTTTGACAAAATTTGTAGTCACTTGATAATCCTGATGGCCAGTAGTTTTCTCTCAGGGCCATTTTTAGCTAAATGATGGGTTAAAAACTTTCTTGGGAAGGAAGAGGAAGGGAGGAGTCAAACAGACAGTGAGATCAAACACACTGTGGCCATAGGAAATCACACTAAAAATGGTTTCCCAATGAGCAACAGTGGCTGTTGTTTCTTTTAAGTCAGGGTTGACTATCAAGTTAGTTCAGCCATAAAAATTCAGAAACAGAACTATAAGGTGCAATAGCGTAAAGCGAAGGTTCAAGGTACAAATTCAAAGACTTCCTCAGACAGTTAAACAAGCTATAGAATTTGACTCTTAAAATGTTGAAGAATTTTAAATCTTAACCCTACCTCATCTCCAGGCGCACACTTACAAAGCACCATGTCATGCCATACTGCTAAAGCAGGAGTAGCAGCAAAGTTGTTTACATGCCACAGTAAATACTTTGCATACCACCATAGTTACTACCACCACTGTACCCAGGAATTGTATTTATTGTCCCATCGTAAAGTAAGGTTTTAAGCTTACAGTGGCAGTCTTGATAAGCCTAATGAACACTCCTCTCTGAATATAACCTCTCTAAAAATAGATTACAGCATGTTATAAAGGAGTTTGCCAAAAAATATTTACACTCAGTTGCTTATGGCTCAGTAGCCACATATTGTGGTTATTTATGACATAGCTGCCAACCATGATTAAAAAAAAGAAGCCCATATAAGTAAAAAAAACTTTTTCAGTATCATTCTATGGATCTCAGAGCAATGCAATTCATGGATGAGTTGTGCACAAAGACTAAAAGGATTAATGTAACTGGATTACAACCGCTGCACAGACCAGGTTAAAGGTCTCATACAGCCGAGATGCTGACAGCAGGCTCATATTTATGCTATGATAAAAAAGGCCAGTGAAAGCAAGAATTATTTATTAAGAGTTCTTTGACTTGCTTACTTCTCATGCTATTAGAGGGAGAGGAGGCGAGAATGGTTTGGTTGTGGCAAGTCCGCAGCCATTACAATTTGTTATTGTGGAAAGGGCAGTACTTGGTCTTGGAAGATCACTCTGACCTCTGCTGGTCCACTCTGAGAAGCTAAGCAGAAACTGCCTGAAGGGAGGCAGGAAAGTCCCCAGGGGTGGAGTGATTCCCAAGCACAGGAAAGCACTGACCATACTGTTCCTACACGGTCTATCAGCTCATTCAACAGATGTCACTTAGGTGAGCTTCCAACTTGCTTCTGCTTCACAGTCACATACTGAGATTTAGCTTCTAGCCCTGCAGTTTGCTCCTGTGGCCAGCCAGGTCCTAGTGCAAGGCCTGGAAGAGCCTCTCTCCCCCAACGCTGATCCCCACCCCGGCTTCACAGCTTAGCCCTTGGTCCCCTCCAGTTTCAGGTCTGCAGTCTCGATGGCCTGCATGAGAGCCACTCCCAACATGGCGCACAAGAAAAGTACAAAGCTCACCTTCCACAAGCCTTAAAACTTCCAGATGAGGAAAAAGTGGAAGGCTTATAAGTCAATTTCCCTTAAAATGGAGGGCCTCAATGGTCCGCAGCACCACCATGCCATGCACAAACACGTCATGAGCAACAGGCAGCTCCACGGGCGTGGAGACCATCTTTTCTTCGTTCCTCTTGTCAAACTGGAAGGAATACTCAGATTAAAAGCTGAGTCACACGTTTCCATTTCGTTCCCACCACGCTGACAAAAGCATGACCATGCTTTCTACTACCACAGCAGGAGTTCCTCAATGAACACCAAAGGCAGCAGCTAAAACAGGCCATCCCACAGCTAAGGGGAGCTGCAGCCACAGAAACTGGCAAAATAGTAATAGGCAACCTCAGCAAAACGAGATGGTGGCCTCAGCTGAGTGACTGTGGCAGCCCGTCCCCTTAAACACACAGTCCTGCAACACTGAAACTTCTTGTTGAAGAAGAGGCACTGGCAACCTGTTTAGATTTAAAAGTCATCTTTGAATGAACTACTCTTCTAAGCGTTTAGTTGCCATCGCCCGCTGGAGACCGGTTTTCTCCACCATCTTCCTTCAGAAGTAAATGACATCACGGAAAAGGCACGACTGCTTCTGCTGCTCCTCAGCAGAACCGCGACAGAGAAACTTGATTAAAAATAGATAATGGAGGAAATACCAGTAAGCCACACCAAAACAGCCAGGAGAACGAAAGGGAAGCAAATTCCTTGAGCTAGGTTTGGAGGCCAAATATTTTAAGTATTAAAGAGCTGCCTTCCACATATTACAGGTAATTAACAGACTCAACATGGACAAAGCATGCTCACTCAATAGCCAGTCAAAAGGAGACTGAAACTAGAATTACATCCCTACCCTACACCCATCAGGCACCAGAACAGAGCCAAGGCCAATTTTAACTGGCCAGAATCCCAAAGTTGAACTGCAGTGTAAGGAAACGACGCTCACGTTTCCTGCAAGCAGACGGCTGCAGTTTGTGAACAACGGGAAGAGCTTCTCCACAGAAGCGAGTGTTTGGCCAGTCAGAGAACTGGAGGACGACAGTACAGTGTCCTCGAGGATGCATCGCTTAAGGGGAAAATTACAGTTCGTGCATATAGGGCTGGACCATCTTTATCAAGTCTGTTGGCTATAAGACAGCTCTTTTTTTGTAGATAGAGGTTTTGTTGCTTCAGAGCAACCAGCACTATCTCTGCACAGCCTTTGGTGTAAACAGACGGCTACAAAAACACGCTGCAGGAGTACCCAGATGAGAAAGCCATCTCAGAGGGAGAGCGGCAAGCGGCAGCCAGCGGTGCTCCCCCCGTGAAGCTGCGTGCCCCTGACGTGGGCGTGGGGCCACAGGGCGCTGGCTGACAGGGCTTCTTCCAGGTGCCCCCCACCAAAGGGGGACGCCAACACCTGCGTGCCCTCGTATGAGTGTACCCATGCCAAATTCTGGCGCGTGGGGGGCTGCGTCCTTTCGCTGAATGCATTCGGTTATGGAAAAGCACTGGGCAAAACATCGATGCCCATATAAAAGCTGTGCACAAACCAGGAACAAAACACAGGTGGATTTAATCGTTCCCTCGTAGCTTTTACAACTCTCGCACTTCGACTAGAAAAAAAGACGCTCGCAACCACCTTTGTTAACAGTAGTTTATTTTACAGAAACAAGCGGGTTCTGGGGCTCCCCTCCCAGCAGTAGTCGGATGAGAACGGGACCCGGAGAGGCTCCGGAGCGAGCGGCCCCGATGACCGACCGACGTGCAGCGGCGAAGCGCCCCAACCGCCGCCCAACCGCCCCCAACGGCCCCCGGCCGCCCCCG
>VXAL01003274.1:19064-31220 GCA_013399475.1 Chauna torquata | reverse complement strand
GCGGGAGGCGGGGGCGGGACGACATGGCGACCCGGCCCGGCCCCGGCCCCGGCCCGTTCCCGCGGAGGGGCGGCGACCGCCCCGGGGGCTTCTTCCTCAAAAGCACCCAGGGAGCCCCAGTAAATAAATAAATAAGTAAGTAAATGAAGTTTCACCTGTAGGAGACCTGCGCTGCTAGGGGCAAGAAAAGGGGGTGGGTGGACTGCAGCGGGGATGAGGCGAGGGGACCTCGCTCTCCCTGCTTGCCGAGCTCCGGCGCGGCGAGGCCCGCGGGTACCTCGGAGAGGGAGCACCGCCACCGTAAGCAACGCGCTGAGGCACAGAAACAGCCAAAAACAGTTACTTGTGATCCCGGAGAGAGAGGTTTTCGTTGTCATTTTACAGCACCAGGGAGCGTGATAAGGGCTCTGTGGAATACACGTTGAAAACAGATGCTGAAGAGTTTGCAGCGTTAGGCTCTGATCCTGCAAGGTCTCATGCGCATACTTAAGTTCCTGAAGCGATCCCATTGACTTTAATGAGACTACTGGGTACCTAAAGTTATGCACATGCCCTTGGCCGTGCTCCTGCAAGCAGCTCTCCATCAGCAGCCCTTGCCCCAGCAGAGCCACAGTCAAGTCAAGGCGACTTGGCGCAGGGTCTGCACTCCCAGCCTAGAGCAGCTTGCAGGACAGACTTTCCTGCCACAGGGGTAACACTACACAACGCATCCAGAGAGCAAGATAGCACAGATACTTTTCTGAGCATGTAGTTTCGCAGAAGGTTTAACCACAGCTAATCCCCTCTGTGCTGAAGACCTACTCTTGTCCCTTACCTCTGGCTGCACGTTGCTTTTCTACAGGCACGTGGGCAACGAATCAAAAAATAAGAAATAAAAGCAAACCCACCCTGCCCAGCTTCGCGGTGTGACTGAGCACGAAGTCCCTCAAGTGCAAGTGCTGGCAGAAGGGAAGTGGAGGCAACGCCTGAGCAGGGTTGGGAAGACGTTTTCGAAAGGCAGCGTAGGCTTCCGTGAGCTATCACAAATTTGCAGCCTCTACCTGCTGGAATGGCAGCTCATTTCAGGTAGGCATTAGCCCTCTGGGGATCCAAACCCAAACCAGGAGGGTGTTTGAACTGAGATGTGGTGTTTTGTCCGAGGGGGAGCACAGCCTGAAAGAGTTTTCAAGAAAGGAGACTGTTTTGCATTCCTGTTGTAACTGCCATTACTTGGAGCAGTTTGTAAATATAGAGACACCATTAATTACCTACATTGCATCTGTACAAAAAAATATTTTGCTTTTGCTTGTTGAAAGCATTATTTAACACGATAGCTAATGACATTCAAGAAAACAATGCTTTCTCACCTCATTGTGTCTCTAATTGGTTTTCTCTCTGCATTTGAACCATGGGTTCGCCTTAGGGGCTCCACTCCTGCTGCTGTATTTTGCAAATCAACGGGAGAGTGAAAAACAAAGCACAGAACCGATGGGTAGACAAAGGTTTGGAGCAGGACCTGCAGCTACTTTGAGTGTTTGCCTTTAATGGGTTAGGTTTCCAGGTTGTAAAGCCCCTCTGCTGAATCCACCACGCTCCCGCGCATGAGGGCCAAAGTCACCCGCAGCACGACCGCGCATCGCTGGCAAAAGCAACCAAGAGCTGGGAGCCCTGGCCGTGCGTCTCCGAAGTCCTGTGTTGCAGGGAGCTTGGACCAGGGCTTCTCCTCGGATCAGTAAGGTTCTCCGAGCAGCATCGACACATCTGTAAATTCCTCCAGCCCCACGCTACCATTACGTTACATGGTTCCACACAATTTGAATAAAATATCTCACAACATAACATATGTTGCAGTAGCTGTTCCTGCAAGCCATGCTTCTGGCATTCAGCTCCTCCAGCCAGGCTGCTGAGCGGTGATCCTGCCCTGCTGAGCTTCTCCATTCAGGAGCCCTGAGAATGCTGAGCTTAAAAATGGGCTAGGGACAAACAAAAATCTCAGGAAATCCTGAAAAAGTCTTTCTGAAGAAAGTACGACTTCTCTAAAAACAAGCAAGGCAAAAATAAACTTATAACCACCCTATGCTTGAGAACTTCAGGGAACACAGCAAGTCCCAGCGTAAATTAGGGCAACCCCTCACCTCTGGCCCAAACCTGAGTGCAATGTATGGATTCACTCTGATCAGAGACCCCAGCATGGAAACAATCATAAAACTTCACCGTTTTTGTTTGGGTACAGAGAAGCGACAATTACAAAGAGCGTACAGATGAGACGTACCTGGCCTGTTGTGGTCAGCTGCCCAGCTCTCCCCCCCAGGCCCTCGGGGACCATTGCGAGGCATCCCCTGATGCACCAGTGCGTCACCAGTGCGCTCTGCATGATTTCCAGTTTCCAGCAGGTCTAGTCCCCAGAGCAGACGGGTGGTGCCCACCTCCTCTTGCAGAGGCACTGCGCACAACAAAGGCCCAAGGCACCTGAGGAATTGACCTTCACTCGCACAACTGATTCAGCCTTCAGTAGCCCATGCGCTGCCTCGGAGGGGTGCAAAGCAGTTTAATAGTCATGATGAGCCATGGGCAGCCCTGGAATGAGAGTTGCACTCCCTGGAATAAAAAGAACCACTTTGCCAAGTTTAAGAGCAGCACGGGTTGGGCAGAGTAACCGGAAGGTGATGCTAGCGATGTGATAAATGGGTGTCCAGATAGAGTGCAAATACAGGGCATGTTTAATTTGTTTCTTTAAGCACTGATCAGTCCTGAAACTTACACAAAATTGTCACTGCTTTCCAAAGTTTCTTTCTCCTGATTTCAGAATTTAATTTCAATAAGTGGAAATCCTGCTTAAGACACTGGTTATAACCTCAGCTTCTCTTCCTGTTTCCTTGGCATGTCCCAGACCTGCCAGCGGCTTTCAATTCTGATCTTTTTTTATTGCAAGATATGAAGAAGCATCCTGTGATCAACGTTGCATGGAGCATACAGAAGGGATTTTATAAGGATCTGTCTGCACTCAAGGTTTAACGGTTTGCAGTGATCACGCGGTCTTGTCCACATGCTCCTAGCTCCACGTTCCTGTCTACCAAGCACTGCGATATTCCTCTCGCATGCTCACCTCTCCCCTAATCTGCTCAGATTTTCTTTAAAGGTTACTGCTGCACCAGGACACTCATGTCTTGCTTTGTTACAGAAATGTTTGACTTAATTCTTAAGTAACACTGCCTTTACAAATCTGTGAACTTTATGCTGTGCTACTCTGATTTTGTCATGTACGGTACACCTAAACTAAAAATAGAGTAGTTTATTCTTGATTAGACAGCCCACTGCCTCAGCCTTAGTCAAACATCCCCCTCCCTGCAAATAGTCAATCTTTATACCTCACAGCAAGAAAAACCTGTCTTGTGTTTGTTTGTGAAGGATCTTTTGATGAGTATTTTTTATTGATATGGCTTCTTTGCAAGAACAAAGAGGTTCTGTTTCCTGAAACAACAGCGTGTTGCCCATAGCAGAGGAGTTCTACCCCATGCATTTGCCAGTGGAAAAAGTGGATTAGTGTACCAAAAACTTCAGGTATTCTACTGTGTTCAAATACATACACTTCAACAAGTACACATTTTTCCAGTGAATATTTCAACACTTAGAGTTGTTAATTAGATGCATATTTTGCCATCCAGATTCACATACGGTATGAATACATGCATCTTTCACACAGTTGTGTGTACATATCCAAAACCCACAGCTGCCAACTCCCTCAGCACCAGGTTTGCCAGTCAAGCGTGTTTTTGCATCATTTAACAGCAGTAGTGCCAGTACTGCGGGTGTTGAAGAGTTGCATAATTTGTTAAGTAAGTTAATTCGAATACAGCTCCTCCAGCTTTTTGGAGGAGCACTCTCAAAATCTTCACAGAGTGGTACGTGTGATCTATGAGACTTGTGTGTACAATGCTTGTGGTAAAACTAACTCCCGTGCAGCAAACGGCTCAAGACAAAGACCAGGCACACATTGCATCCACAGAGAACAACAGTCCCTGCCGTTCTTTCCACTTTGTAAGTTAACATTAAAATCAATATTTTGGGTAAAAACAAACAAACAAACAATGGAGGGGGGAAGTGGAGTGGTAGCCTTACTTATGCCGAAGAGGTACACAGAAATACAGTCATTGCTTAGATGGTCTGTTTCATTTAAGGTTATTATACATTTTTGCAGAATTAAATAATTAGCAAGGAAGTCACCTGCATTCTACTGGCACAGGCCAAGTGAGACAGTTTACAAATGCCATTTTCCATGCATCCAAAATAACCTGAATCCATACAACAAATACTAGTAACACTACAGCATGCACAAATGCTCATCTGCAGCAGGGCTAGCACAGCGGACATTTCATTTCACAAAATTAATGCAGAAGTCTTAGATTACACTTAGCTTTAAGGCATTGTGGAAAAAGCATTTTATCCAACCTTTGGAGGAAGAAAAAAACAAAAAAAACCAATCAGTTCTCATACCAGAATGTTTTTATGAAATTGCAATCTGAAAATCTGTAAGTACAAACTCCAACCAAGAAAGCACACAAATTGGCTCCCAAGCTATACACACAGTCCAAACAGCATACAAAACTTAACTGACTTAAGTACAGCACTTGAAATGTAAAGATGTATATGCAAGTATCTTTCAATAACTGAAAGAAAACCACACAGATACATCCATTCACCACCCACTTTGATATCCTATGTGTTTGTAACAGAAATGTTTAAATTTGCAGCATAAGTGGAAAAAGTATGTTAACCTACTGTAAAATTTTAAAAGGAAGCTGGATTGTTTGAGACAAGAAGAGCGCGCCTATGGCAAAAGAAAGCAAAATTACACTTCAAAAACAAAACAAAGCGTGGCATTCAAACAAACAGTGCTCTTCTGAATAGGAAACGATGAGCTTATGTCAGGACTTTCATCAAGCATTTGTTAGTCTTTAATAATTTAACTGGCTGATAGCCATTCAAAGCAACACAGCTGCTGCCGCCCCAGTTGAATGGCCTTCCATTTGAAGCACGTGTTCTGACTAAAGGGAAGTACCAAGGCAGCCAGCTACATTATTCATTGAAACCTTCCACACTGAATGAAATACCAGCAGTTTATGGCCCGGAAAATTCTCTTTGGTACCCTCTTTTGTCAGGAGATTCCTGTGAGTGTATATTCATTAAGAAAACATGCCTTTCACAAATAAAGAATTACAATGGAAAGACTAGTTCAAAATCTATTTTTAGTTTCAGCCCAGAATTGTTAGATTTAATATTTAGCTGAACATTTAAAAATCTGGATTCACATTTTAACATTGCTAACCTTCTTTTTTACTTTGTTGTTGTTTCCTCTACTTTAGCCTCTAAGCATTTGATACTGAACTCAAAATTTTAGACTATGTGAGGTTACTGTAATTAGATGTGTCACAAAATAATGGAGATCTCGAATATATGGGGCAATGGTCTCTCATTGTTCTTCACATAGTGCAGTAAAGCAAAACCACCTGCTTTTTAAAATAGAAAGTCATTACAGTCTTTAATAGAACATACAGTTCTATTATAATAATACCTATACTGATTTTTCTTCGATACCCTGGACACAAGACACTATTACAGTTATTTTTTCTTTCTGGTCTACCAAATGACTGAAAGTTTTTTTTTTTTGTTATTGTCATTTTGGTTTGGTTTTTAAATAATGGCACTTGCTCAATAATGAGGTAGAAATGTACCACTTAACTAATGCTACTGATTTGCTTCAGGATAATTTATATTATGTATTCAATTTAACTGAAAAATTTTTACAAAAACCATTTATTCCACGCAAACATTAGCTCTACAGCTGCAGTCCAGTTTGCATTTTCTGCTTAACAATGGAAGGAAGTTGAGTGCTCCGACTTGCACAGAACACATTTTGCATAAAGTCTTGTCCCAATTAAGTTAAAATCACCAAGAGCACTACAGTTGCTAACAGCAATTTAGCACTGATGACATAAATCATAGTCAATTACACTATTTCAAAAACCTTTCCATGGCAGAGAAGCTGTGTAAAAATCCTCCTCAAAACTATTGCTAGCACTGGGGCTGCCAGGCTCTAGCCCGTTTAAAGAGAAGAATGGCAGGACAAACCTACAATTCTATGCACTGAAATTCTGCAATTTTAGATTATTTTCTTATGTTATCCTGTACAAAATTCAAGATAATAGCCCAGATGTATGACCAACTTCACTATTCCCATTAAGGAATAAGGCTTTTTCCCCCATAACATGAGTAAAAATTAGTATTTTCTCATTTGAGTAATTACACACACCAGAGAAGGGAGACCCAGGGTGACCCACACTCACTTTCTTGTGGGCCTGTACATTTTATTGCACATGGGAGAGTAAGATTCTGTACATTTCCCTCCAAGGGCGTGACACAGGCAGCAGTTTCTACAAAAACAATATGGATTTTGGACAGGCACTAAGTATCATACATTAGTTGCTACATCTTTGCTGAGATTTTCATTGGCAGCAGGTACAGACCCGTATTAAAAAAGGCAGAGAGCAGCAGCAAACATACTTTTCTTGAAGAACATTTCCGTATTAGCGAGAAGTTGGTATTGTATTTAATTTTTAAAGCTTATTTTTTTTTAAATCAAATGCAGTTGTGCTCTTAGTATCACAGCAAACCTGCCCCCTACACTCTAACAACCTCCTAGTTTCCTCTTCCACCTTCCCAGCAGCTTACTCATTAGCATTGCCTAGTGCCACCAGGTCTCCCAAACATAAGGAACAATTTTGACTTTGTTTTATGCAGGTGGAACAGCACCAAGAAATCACTGTCTTGGAACTGGTGATAGGAATATTAGCCCTGCTTTTGACACGTTTTTCTGTTCTTACTGACTCGGAGGTGCCCTCAATACAGCAGTAAGACTGTACAGCCCTTGTCCCAAGACGTTCCTGCTAGTCCTTGACTATGAGGAAAGTGCTCTCCTCCCTGCTCCAGGTCTCTTTTAGCCCCTAGAAAGAACTGTAAGCACTAAAGTAACAGCACAGCTGAAGAAACTCTGCTTCAGAAGATATCTGCTACCTCAGTGCTGTTAACATAAAAGTAAAGGCTCCACAAGCATGTGGTCCAGCCTCAGGTGCAGCACTGCAGGCATTTATCACCATCTGATTGTCCCACACTGTGGGCATGGCTATAAAAGCAAGGGCATCTCAACTACTCAGTAAGTAAACTGATATCCAAGACCATCCATTTAAGCAAATGCCATGCTTTTGAATCCCAGCTATTACTGCAGGTCTTCCTTATGCCTTTTATCCTTTTCCAGATATAAATTCTACATCCAGAAATGCAATCAGCTAAGAGAAAAATTACTTCAGATCCATCCAGAGACATTCTGCCACTGATTCCGCTTAGTGCTACAGGCGATTCTACTGGGATTCTGCTTTCTATCTTATCCATCCTAATTATAAGCATCTGCAACAAATTTCAAATGGGAATATATTATTCATATCAATATTCTAGACAAGTAACAGCATGATTCAGACACTGCTTCCAGAGGAATACAGGAATGCACTCCTTTATTTTTGTGCACTTGTATGCTGTAGGAAAATATTATCTTTTAAGAAAATATTATCTTTTAATGTAGTGCAATAAAGGTAGGGAAACAGTGACCCAGATAAAGGCTCAGGATTTTTCTCCCTTTGTTATTACTGACAATTCTGCGGTGTGCAGTAAAGCACAGTCTGTCAGCAGATGTGCTTGAAAGGCCTGTTCAGCCTTCAACAAAGTTTCCCCACTCATCACTTATTTTGTTGTATAGATTACAGTTCTCTCAAAACTTAATTGTGGACTAGCTTCTTATTAGTCTCAACTTCAATCTGCACACTATTTCTACTCAGGAAGGCTACCTTGCCCTCTAAAATGGCCAACTGATACTAGCTTAGGACTCTCATGTAATATTAAAGGACTAAACGTGAGAAGACTTTAACAACAACGTGCACAAAACAGAGTTCCTAAGGCAACAGAATGCATCTAATTCTATCAATATGACCAAAATAAGCTTTGAACTCCTGGGAGAAAATCCTAACAGTATTTTGGTATCTAAACATTCCCATTCTTCCCACTAAAAATATTTTCTTATGTCAAAACGTAGATGGTGCTGGAGAAAAAACAGTAACATTTGTTGACATTCTTAACATAGTGTCATATTTTATCTTGTAACAACAAAAAAAATCATTGGAAATGCTTTGTTAAATATGTATTTGCTACAAGAGCTGTTAGATACACACACCAAAAAAAAGTTCTTTATATTAAATGTTGGTATTTGAAACAGACCTGACTTCTGTCATTCACATAGTTTTCTGTTTTGAACATCTGCGATCCTGCTCGTGCAACCTTACAAAAAGAGGAGCGATATTTAGTCAAGTGGAGCTCGGCAAAGCTACGCAGACCAGTTTCTAGGCTTTGTATTTCAGAAAGTGAGTTATCAACAGGAACAGATTTAGTCACAGTATTAGTGCAACAGCAATACGTACGAATGCTAAATCAACATATAAAACTGTAGCTTCTTTAAAGACTGGAGTGTCAGTGCTAACCTGACTGGAAATAAGATTACATGAGAGTTCTGACAACATTCAGCAAAGTCACATAGCTTCTCAGTATGTACAAACTCACGCCTTTAGCCGGGTAGAAGAAATTGGGAGTGTAATTAATAGCTTGTATATTTTGTTCGAGAACCAATGCTAGACAATTACATGAGGAGATTTAGAGTCAAGGACAGACTGAACAAAGCAGTTAGGAAGTTCTACTCTCCCAGAATATGCTTTGTATTACGATTTTTAACTTTCCCAACACCTGAAACCGAAAAAAAGTAAATTTAGATGCAGGGAAAGCAGATACTAGATTCAGACTCTCTTACAATTATGACAACTAAGGACTGATATATATATAAAAATTTAGCATGTAACTATCTTCAAAGCTGAGTAATTATGACTGAACTAATGAATTGCTCCAACCTCAATTTTTTTTTTTCCTTCCCAAAACTGGAACATAAGCCAAGTGACAAAGCAGGAGGCCACTTTCGCAATTCACATCTAAAGATGGCAGTAATGAGGCATGCCTCTGACACAAAAGCAAACAAAGTAGTATCATGTGATTGGTTCTAGATATTTGTTTTTGCAACTGCTAGAGAAGATCCAATTGGCAAGACCCAAATCAATGGCTTGGCTGAGACCATTAAAGGCTCAAAACTGCCTCAGAGTTGAGAATCTTTCAAAGTTATTCTAGAATTTTAGAATTTACAATGCTAGACAGCTGGACTTAAACATTTACAGTATGCAGTTTGGATTGTAGGAGGCATTTACATATAGATGATTTTACAATAGTGAAACATACTTGAATCAGAACATTTTGCTTCACTTATAACCATTATTTTTGTCTCAAATCATTTTTGATGCATTTTGATGATGGAGAAAAACCATTGCTCCTTAATTTCCACTCTGACCATACACACACTTGGTCATCCCAGCACTTGTGAGAACTGCAGTTGGAAGACTGAAGGCTGTGCAAGCCCATGACAATTACGATCATGTGAAACATACCCAAGAACCAATTTCCAACACAACTGTCTAATATTTTAAGAAACAGTAAGTAAAAGCTATGAATAGCTAGAACCCTATGAACATTCTCTCATCTTTGATAAGAATCACAGGTACAATGAACCTTCAGAACATAATTCTTTAATGCAGTTTCTTGTGGAGTCTGAGGTAAATCACTCAGATGTGTATCAGTATTTTAAGAAAAAAACTAGACCATATTGAGCTGTATTATAGTCTTGATTTCAATTACAGAGCTCAACTTCATATTACTGCTGTAATTTGTTTCCATATTACAGGAATCTGATTCCTGCTCCAAACTGAACACCATCACATATCCTGAAAAGAAACAAATAATAAACATAAGTGACATATAAGATACTAATGAAATTAAAATTAATTCTCCTTATCCCCAAATTTCCAAGGTTTTCAATCTCTGGAAAGTTACAGTTCAAACTTCAGCTGACAAAAGCTCTTAAATAAATGCTTTGCCAATCTGTCATCCATATGGAGTGCTTACATCTGGCAAACAAAGCCCACAATTTTCAAATTGCTGTTATTTGTTCACATTTCACATGAATGACAAGTAGAAACATAATCTGACTCCTGTACAAAATACAGTTTCTCATGCAGTATTCATGGCACTTCACAGGCAAGAACAGCCCCCCTCTGAAGATTTTCTATTACATATTTTAATATTTGCTTCATGTAGGATAATTGGTTGCTAACAAATTAATTTGTTCTCCCTTTATCTATAGTTACGCTTGTGCTCATTTTCAAGCCAAGACATTAAACTTGGTATTTATCCAATCATTCGTTTTTGGAAGCATTAGGAAAAGCCCATGAGCTGTTTGAGTGATCATTTCTCCTAAAGAAATAAAACCTGCTACACAGCTATTCATACATTTCAACAGCTGATCTCAAGTTCAGTGAACTCTGAAACCTGAGATATAAACAGTTTTAAACTAAGAAGTACTGTGAAACCAACATGAATATAGCCAGCTGAAAGAAAAGCACATCAAGTACTGAAAAAAAAAATCTCTAAATTGTCATTGAATAAACAAAAGACAGCAATTCACTCTGCCAAAACCAGATAGAAAAATAGTTACTATAGAAGAAATTGGTGTAAAAAACAAACCTGTCACCAGACTGTACTCCCATGGGGAAACAGTAATTAAGTTCTAATCTAGCAATGTTTCCAAGTCGGAGCACTATTCCGGCACCGTACGACCACCGGATATACTCTGCCAGCTTCTGCAGGTGAGCTCTGGGACCATCACCTGAAAGCAAAAGACCAGGAGAACAAAAATCAATTGGTAGATTGCCAAGATGTTCAAAGGCAAGCTGGATTTTCAGAGCTAGAAGACAGACTACTTAGGAGTACCTCCTGCAGATTAAAAATTTATTACCCACAATTCTCATAAATGTCAAGTAGTTTGGACTCAAACTATCCACTTCTAAGATTCTGGTTGATCTTCACTCCCACCACAGGGTACCTACTTGCATGAATCTGGAAACAAGTATTAAAGCCTTAGTTTCACTGCATAAAGTATAGTCCTCCCATATGGATGCCATCTCCCGCCATCAAGCAAGGCAGACTATATCAAATATCACAATATCCCTGTACTGGTTTTGGCTGGGATAGAGTTGATTTTCTTCATAGCAGCCCATACGGCTGCTACGGTGTTATGTTTTGGATTTGTGACCAAAACAGTATTGACAACACACTGATGTTTTAGCTATTGCTGAACGTTGCTTACACAGCACCAAGGCTTTCTCCATAGTTCACTTTGTCCCCACAATGAGTAGGTTGGTGATGGACAAGAGGCTGGGAGGGAAAGCAGCTGGGACAGCTGACTCAAACTGATTAAAGGGATATTTCACACCATGTAACATCATGCTCAGCAATAAAGCTGGGTGCGAGGTTGCCAGGGGTTGCTGTTGTTTGGAGTCTGGCTGGACATCAGTCAGCTAGTGGTAAACAATTGCTTTTTGCATCACTTGCTTTTATTTGTTTTGTCTTTTTTTCCTCATTTAATTATTATAAAATCACAGAACGGTTGAGGTTGGAAGGGACCTCTGGAAGTCATGTGGTCCAACCCCGCTGCTAAGGCCAGGAAACTTAGAGCAGGTTGCTCATTAAATTGTCTTTATCTCAACCCATGAATTTTCTCACTTCTGCCCTTCTGATTCTCTCCCCAGTCCCGCTGGGGGCCAAGGGGGTGAGTGAGCAAGCAGCTGTTTGGTGTTTAACTGCCTACCAGGATTAACCCACAACAATCCCAAAACTGGTTAAACTGATACTGAAAAAATATATACTAATACACTGAAATACAGCTTGAAAAAAGTTGGGGATTGAAGAAAAATACCATCAACTACCATACCCTCATCTATACTCTAATGCCATCACTTTTCATTTAGCCTATCCCAAAAAAACCAGTAGAATACCACTATAACATCACTTTCCAATCTCCCTTTAGAACGGTATAAAATAGCAGGCAAGAATCAATTACCACACTGGTTTGTGAACACCAATTCACAGACACTACTGTTGCCATCCTAGCTCTCTTTCCTACAAGTTGTGCTATAATTTATG
>VXAL01003274.1:3069-18911 GCA_013399475.1 Chauna torquata | reverse complement strand
CTTTGTTTTTTTTTTTTTCACCCCCCGCCCCCCCCCCCCCCCCCCCCCCCAAGCAGGTTTTGTTATATACAATTCTATTGAGTCTTACCATAGTTAAGATTGCAGAGGTTTCCAGCATTGAGGAAGAAATGTGTTCGGAAAAGGTCTCCAAACCCTCCTCGGCCTGGCCGGAAAGGTAGAGGAGTGTATAGATGCAAGCCTCCAGCCCAGTAGGCTTCTCCTCCCAAGTAATCACCTATTTACAGAAAATGTAGAAATCAAAGCATTTACTGTGGAATATATTAAAAAAACAGCTCTTCAAAGTACAAGAATATATCCTTAAGTTGTTCTACACTGCACCGCTATCCCTTTTGCAACTCTTGCCATTTGCTTCTAGCTCTCTCCAACCTCACCACTATCAACTAAAAAAAAAGCACTTAAAAAATTCTTTACACCTTCCAAGTGAATTGACCTTTTTGTTCATGCCCTCACCTGAACAGCCTGAGGCATACACCTACTTGTGGTTCATCAGAGATTATCCCCTGAACCCTTTTCTAGTTTTCAAAATGGGAAATTGATACAGTTAAGCAATTAGCCTATGATAATGGCAAGTCAGCAGCAGAGTAAGGAATAGAACTGAGGAAACTCCTGGCTCTCAAAATGCCTTTGTTGATCAGATTACCTTTCCCCTAAGCTACCTGAACATATGCTGTATCAAATACAGATTTAATGCAGCTATTACTATAACCATCTTTGGGAACTACTTAAGCTTAAAGTTTATTTACTAATTAAAGTGGCATGCTGGAAGTTTGAAGCTTGGTCACTCTTGCAAAGACCTTGTAAACCTAGAGATCAAAATGAGGTTTTAGTTCTCAGTCTTGAAAGTAAAAAAAAGAAATACTAAAAAAAAAAAAAAAAAAAGAAAAAAACAAGCTCTGGCACCTCCTCAACTTATTTTAGGAAAAGCCATGCACTACTGAAATTTCCTTTAAAAAGCATTAGAAAATTGTATGTATTATTTATACATGAAAGGTCTGAGGTTAGTACAAAAAGAACAAATGTAACAGTAACCTATGCAAATCTGAACACAGACTTGGTTTATAGAAGTAGCTATGGCTTAACTAAGAATTAATCGGCTTTATTCCATTGTGAACTAATATATAATGACAGATCACAGACAACACTTCTCAGAATCAAAGTGCAGAAAGGGAGTTATTATTTTAAAGCTACAGAAAGCTTAAGGATAGAAATTTGAATCTTTGTTACACACTAATATTTTCAGTATTGTCAGAAGAGTGGGATTTAGAAGTTTCAGACCTTCATTCTGGGGTCCAATGCTGTACATACTGAATCCTCGCACGCTTGTTGGTCCACCAAGGTAAAACCTAGTGAATACAGTCAAATCTAGTTTAGTGCCTCACTTGAAAGGATGTATTTGAAACTATCTACCCATACTTTTAACATTGCTTTTCAGAGTTACAGGTGACTTTATAACAGGTCTAGTAAAGTGTATTTACATAAATAAAAGAAATTATATAAAAATCAAAATCCTGATACATTTAGCAAAAATTTCAAAATAAATGAAGTATTAAACATGAAAATTAGTTTTTCTATCATAGATCAAAATGGAAGGTACCCCAGCACTGAAGAATCAGAACCCTGAATCTGAATCTCAGTCTGTTGTAAGAATTTTGATAGAAATACTCTAGTTAAGATCTATTGCATGTGAAGTTAACGCAACTGACACTTAGTATTTATTGTAAATAAATTTAAGTCTAAATGCTTTCTGCTAGTGATCTTTAAACACAGGTGTTGAAGGACAAAATTACCTATAAAGCCAAGCTACGATATGGCTTTACTTCTAAAGATAACTAGTGTTACCTATGACCAATACCAAATTTTGCAGATGGTAAATACCATTTTGCAATCACAAATCTTGGCAGGCAGAGCTACTACTTAGCAAATGACAAGTTTACCCCCCCCAATACAAAAATCAAAAACAGAAGGCATGCTTTGATTCTTAACATGCAGCTAAAGCTAATTAGAAGTTTATTTTATTATCCTCAAAATCAGAACTACTTCTGCTTCTCTCTTCTGCTATAGCCTTTTTTTCATACATTACCTGGGTTGACTGTAAGAAATTAAGAAACATTAAAAAAAAAAAAACTTGCCTGTCAGCTATACTGGATGGCTTGTCTCCAATAGGTACTAGCATTCCACCCCAAAGCGATGCTGACAAAACCTTTGGAGAAAAAAAAGAAGGTTTGTTAGTTTAACTAACATGTATTACTTCATTTCCCTAAAAAACAGTATTAGTAAAATTTCATTGCTCAATAAAGGCACAGCTCTTGTTAGTCCAACAGAAAGCTACAGATGATCACAGTGCATGCGTGGATATCACACCTTCAGTAACTGTATTCTCAGGAAACTCTTGATCATTGCCGCCCTCTTTCTACATTATGCAGTGCTACATCTTGAAGTTTAAAGTAGGACTTTTAAACCAAGTGCTACTTTCTTTCACAATGGCTAAAGAGAACACTCATCCAGCTCCTACTTTCTTACAAATTTTCATGCCTTGAAATAAGACAACACCTGCTGACATAAATTACTCCTGGCAATCTTAAACCTGTAGGAGGCTAAGTCCAGCAAATAGCTACCAGTAATGTACAATTATTACCTACCAGTAAATTAGCCTTAAAATTAAAGGAAACCATCTTCCACAACTCACTATATCAACAGCAGATGCATATACATAATTACTGCTTATCTATACAGTAATTCGTGGGAGCCAGACACTATAATAAATACATTTAATCGTTTGCCCGCTGTGCACAAAACAGAAGTACTACTACCAAATGGCAAGATCTATCGGTAATACCTAGGCTACAGGTATTGGATAATTTCCCTGGTCTACAGCCCACTCCTGCTACCTTCTGCCCCACGAGTCCCCACATGCCTCCCCTGCCACAACCAGATGTGAACTCATCATGAGGTACATGCGTTTCTCGTTGCATGCAACTGGTCTTTGCATGTGCTAAGTCCACACTCATGAACAATGGATCGCATAAAATTATGTACACCTTATGATGAGATTTGCTTTACTTTCATTGACAATGTAGCCATATTAGTAGTCAGGGAGTCATGAGAAAGAACTAAGTCCTTTTTGTGTAGCCAAGAAGTCATTAAATTACTTCATCAGAGAATATGCCGTCTTGCTCAGCTGAAGGTCAGCAAATAAATATAAGATGACTAGACGTAAACTCATCAGGCAATGCCCTCTCTTCCAACACATGAAAGGTGCAAATATAATGATGTAATAAGAAAGGGGTATAGCAAATTGCCTTAAAATGCCCTTTTATGTTGGCCTCGCTGATCATTCATAAAAGTTCATTGCACTGAGTCTCCTCAGAATAAAAGCATGTAAGAGCAGACCAACAGATCCTTAAAGCATTAGTTGATTAATATCTGCACTACAGAAGTAGCTTTGAGTTTTTAAATTGTAGTGTTTGGCATAACGCTAACATTTTTCCAGTCCCCTAAATTTTCTTCATTATTTGAATATTTCTTAAAAAGCTATCAAGAGGTAAAGATTGTCTCAACTTTTTTTTTTTTCTCAGAAGTATGTTGGGGTGGAAATTATTGTAACCTCTGATTTTTAAATCTTCACAATGTAAGTTGCTCTTTAATTCCCCACTCAGCTATCAGGAACATACTACATCATCTCCATGTGATAAAGAACATCTTCCCCTATACAGACAGAAATATTCCTAGGACATAATGAAATTCTTATTTCACTAATTAGAAAAACATCTATTTCTGCCTAATATTAGGTCTATGCTGGTAAAGCTGCTTTAAGACCTCTCTGTTCTCATAAGAAGCTGGAATACATTAAGCATGAACTTGATGTAGAATCCAATGTAGTTTCCTCTGAAGTGAATCTAATTGGTGTACCTAAGAACTGCTCAGCCAACCAAACCAAGACATCATAAGGGGGAACGATACAGGAATTTGCTTCAAAACTGTACCTGACTCCAAACCAAAGTACTAATATAGACACCAGACCATAAAACGTGCTCTGCCCACGAGGTGGCAGAGTAGGGTCTAATACAAACTCGTTACGCTTCCAATCAGCTTTCCCATTATTTCCCATTCCTTCTACATAGAAGAAATAATTACCATGTAATACATGCTATCATTCCAAAATCAGTAGTCATATATTCATAATATACAATGATAAAAGCAAACTAAACCAAGGTTAGCCAGACTATACATAACCAGGTGAAAAAGACAGAACAAAGGCTGTATTAAGTTTTTCAAAAATCACTCTAACAAAGGATTACAGAGAACACACATGCCCAACATTCCTTCTGAAAGGAAAATCGTTCCTATGGTTAACTGTCAGACAAGTCTTTCTTTCCAAACTGTCCACTTCTCAACTGACTGTAAGTGGCAGCAGTGTCAGGTTAAAAATAAGAGTATTTCACTTCTGAAAATACAAATCAAGATATCTACACCAGCCATCTTTCACTTCCAGCATCTTTTTTTAATCCATAGTGAAAAACCGTTGTAAGACAGATTCAATAACCTCATTTGTTAACTCAATGACTAAAATATATTTTTTAAAAATTACCGAATCCCAGACAAGTTGCTTATTCAACTGAAATTCAAAGTCCTCTTTCAGAAAGCTTACATCTCCACCTGTATAGCCAGCCAACTCCTGCAAAGACAAAAATTTAAAGTTGTAAAGGGTATTACAACTTCTACATGTTTCTTCCCACACAAAATTCATCATGCCTGCATCAGCATAAACAATGTTTTCTGTGCAAGAAACACAGACATCAGATATTGAGACAACTGAATTTTGGACCAACAAAAAATCACACGTGACCCTCAGAACTTTTCTCTCCCCCAAATATTAAATAAGGCTATTGCTTTCTAAACCATTTTGTAGGTGAGTGCACAATGGAATGGAGCTTGAAAATTCAGCACCTGAAATCAAACCTCTTGTCGTATTTACCTAGAACCTGAGAAGATTTCGTATGTACTAAAGCAGGGCTGAAGAACCAAAGACAAATAGTTGTATTACACCAATGCTAGTTGAATGTAACAAGTGACTGAATCAGCATTACAGGCAGCATCTAAGAAATGATATGTTAACTAAACCCTGAATTATAACCACTCATCACTCAAACAGAATAGTTCACTGCTTCTTACAGGAACAGCAGCACTTCTAGTTCCAATGGCATTTCAAAGCAATCTGCTTCTGAAGCACCACAGAAGTTAATGCTTCTGAAGTATTAACCCATACAGCAGAAAAGCCAGCTAAAAGTTCTGAAAGTTCTAAACGCAACAAGAGTACAAACCATTTTCTGTGCCAAAATGATATATGTGTATGCCTTTGAGAGTTATTTTCATCCTGTCTTTCAATTTTAATTCAGTATGACCACAGCCTGGTAGCTTTACAGCGTAGTGATAGAAAACAGGAGACTAATACCTACTACTGAGTGTAGAGTGGATGCTGTCAGTGATAACGCATCTCAGCTAATAAATAATTTAGTGCTAATGGTGAGAAACCAGCTGCACCGTTTGACCAATGGTATACAAATGAAAATTTGCTTCCATAAAACATTAAAAAATCATGACTTTAAAAGGCACACTCTAAATATAGAACGTTACTGGTCATCACTGTATCCTAGTCAATTTACAATTAATTTAACTTTAGACATTTTTAACTTGAACATCAGTTAGATAAAATAAGAGTTAATCAAACACACATACAGATAACATCCAACGGTGCATAAATGATTTAATATTACCTGATTAATTTTCAGCAAAGCACCTCGTCTTGGCAAGATTGAAGAGTTCCGGGAATCAATTACCATGGCATGCTGAAAAGAATCACACAATTATTTTTTAGGTTCTCTTATCTATTGAATTCCATAGAGCGACCCTATTATTTTCCATCAAAACCTGTGCACAGAGGAAGACGACCACAGCTCCAGCTAAGGCTTCTGTAGCTCCACAGATTTGGGAACAATATTCCTACAGACTAACTTAGTTTTGACTTTAGAGACCACATCAAATATTTATGTGTATATATATATATATGATGTATAATTTTTGGCCATAGTACACACCAGAAATATAGCAGCAACAACGCCTCAGTGTGTATCACCAATTTTGTGACAGTAACCTGCAAATAGTTTATCTCCTACAACATGACCTAGAGAACAAAGATGACAAGCAACCAAAAATTGCTATAGGAAACAATATTGAGAAACGGCACAGCAACTGTAGGACAAGGAATGTTACTGATCCTGTCTTCTACAAAGCAAGATAATGCTGCAAAAGTAGATGGCAGGCGACAAGGAGGTTCCTTTACACAGCCTCAAAGAAAGAACAGGCCAGCCTACACAACAGTCAAAATGCAACAGTCAACTTCTAAAAAATATTTTCTCTTCGGACCTCCTAGATGACTCTGTGTGAATGACCAAACACAGCAGAAGACATTTGAAGTAAAACATACTACCTACTTATGCAAGTAAGACAAAAAGCTCCTTTGGAATCGTTCATAAATATGAGATTACTCAAAATAACATATACCCGATTAAAACGGGTAAAAGCCTTACAGAGAGGGAAGATTTAAGAGTGTGTCCACTTTCTTCTCGAACAGAAAAGGATGCTGTTCTAGCAAGGCAGCCAAGCTCTCTCCACACACCCTCCCACTTCAGTGTGTGATTGGTCTTCCAGATTGGAAACTACAAAAAAAAAAGAAAAAAAAGAAAAAAAGGAATCAAGTAAGACGAAGACAATTTGCTACAAAATTAAAACAAACATTTCCCTGAAAAGTCTCCCCAGCTTATTTATATGTAAGTCTATGCTTTTTCTTTCCAAACTTCTTGGATCAGAGAAAAATAATTTTTTACTTTGGAGTAATTCTGCTCCAGCCAAGAGAGTTTCTCCAAGTATGTGCACACTACCTAATCTATCCCAAATGAAAAACATCTTGAACTGGGTTGATACAGTGAGTGAGGTAACCATCTGCCTTTCTAAAATGGTGCTTTAAACATTAAAAATTTGGAGAAAAACACATTGGCATTTTTATACGGCAAAATAAGATTACATTCTAAGACACAGACTTACAAGGTATTTACCTCTGTCATTTCAAAATTGTTGACCTCTTTCAAATAATGACAAATTTACCCTGTGCACAAGTAGTAGTGTTTCAGTCGTTAAGACAGTAAAGCAAATATTTGCAAAAGCCAGCTGCGACCTGAATTAAATGTAAATGAAGCATGTGTTTCGCAAAGGCCTGTGCTACACTTACATTAAATTCTGTTGATATTCCTCTATCAGTTTCACGAAGAGAGCTCCAAGGGAACTGTCCAGTTACTTTATACAGGTTAACTGAAAAACTGAAACACAACATTACTGGTAGATTTGAAAGTGAAACTATTTAAGTAGGTGGAGTTATACAGTAACACACACACACACACACACAAAAAAAACCAGCTCTGCTACATTACTTTAAGACTAAGAGACCCTCATCAAAGGAATAATTTTAATAACTACTCAACTAAAGATCTTACTAATTGTTTTATATTTTTTCATTAAAAAAGAAATACTCAGAAATGCATTCCCTACTTTCTTTCAAAGTTTCCAGGCTGTGGTTTGAAGAATGACAGGCCATATGAAGTTTCCTTTGTTCCGTAGGAGAACTGGAAGGTTACCTTTTCTGCACGTCCAAAGAGATTGGGAAACTTGAGCCCAAGTACCTACATAAATTTAAAAAAAAAAAAAAAAAAGACATTTCATAACATTTCATATAGTTCAGTAAGTTGCTTCTTAATCATATGCTGAGGACATGCACATCTACCCTAAGAATGAGAAATGAAGGCATTAAAAATACTTGGAACGTGCTTTTCTTCTAAGTTAGGTTTCTCTGTGCACTGGCAGCAACAGCTGTCACGATAGCACAAGCTACAGTTAGTATCAGCACCCAATTTTTCATGCTGTCTAGTACCTGTTGACATAATCTGCATTCTCACTGTGTCATCAGTACTTATTTCAAGCAAAATTTCGCAGCCAATCTGGAAACCCAGGAGAATAAGTCTTTGGCAACTGCAGACTTTCCAGGTGATCATTAGAACTACCTGCCAGGTAGGGTTCATTGGAACCACGGCAATAAGCCAATGGAAAATTATCAATATAGAGCCACTCTCTGGTATTTTTGTTCTGATAAATATTTTCGCGATCAGTCCTGACAGCAGTACAACATACCATTACAATTTTCCAGAAACTACAGTTAAACATGCTTGCTTGTTCAGACAGAAATTCCCTGTATCCCACTGACGGCACTTGGTCCTTCGGCAGAAAAGGACGGAGCAGGTTTCCCCCAGTCACAGATACATCCAGGACTGTTCTGTTGTTGTGTGTGCTATTTTAAAAAAACTTTTAAAAGCTATCATAACCTGATTGCCTTTATCTAACAATTATCGGAAGAAAATCAGTCACCTGAACTTTGTGATGGTGGCCACTTTACAACTATCCAACCAGAAACCACTAATCCAAAGGGCTTTTAGTATGAAATATTTCATCAACAGGCTTCAGATGAATTTAAGGGATTAGAATAAACGTCAGATCAATTTAACTCTTAAAGAAACAACGTCTGCTGCAAAAACCAGTGTACACATGAACCATGCTTCTATATCATTCAAATATTTTACTTGTCTGTAACAAATAAAATCAAATTGAAAGGGAAACTGAGTACAAAAAGAGAAACCTAAGTAGCTTTCAGACTGTTTTCAAATGCACTAGAACCAAGCATAGCGTTTATGTGACAACATTTTCATAGCGGGGGGCTGCAGGGGTAGTCTCGCTGAGAAGAGATCAGGAGCTGCCTCAAGTCAGAAAAGAGCCAGTTCCAGTAGAATTCCATGCCAGTTTCATCTGGACCATGATACCCTGGACACTGCTCTCAGCAGCAGAGCTGCAGAAGCATTTCTCAACTCGCTTGGTTCCTATTCTTCCTGCACTCACAAAACACCGTTACCTGACTCGCACAGTGTCTTATCCAGGTTAAAAATACCGCTAAGAAGAAACGGATGAGTCCCTTGATCTGGCTTATCTACCAGGCCCAGGAAGAGCTGCACTGTGCACAAGAGAAAGCACAATGGGCGCAGGAATCAACATGTGAAAGCGGGTTCTACTTAAACCAACACTACTGTTAAAATTATGTTAAGAGCACAACAGTACAGCTGTTACTTTTTGTGTCAGTTGGTAAATATTTCTCAAGCCAGATTTTAATCTGATACATTCTGAAGTGAACCAAATGGAAATAATTTCCACAGTTTACATAGTCATGCAAAACCTAGCATTCTGCAGCCCAGAATAACTAGTACCGGGTTAAAATAGGTGAAAAAAAGAACAATTTTTAAGTCAAACCTAAAGCATTCTGACTGAGAAGAAAAACCATTTAAATAGGTTACTGCTTACTGGTCTCTCTAGTTGATAAAGCATCTTAAATATTATCAATAAATAACTGAAGTAATTTTAAGAATTAAAAAAAAAATTAAAATACTGAAGTGGAATAACTGAGTTGTGGTTATACAACACTCTTCCCTAGCATAAAACAGGCTTTTGCCTGACTAATACAAAGGCTCTTTAGAGACAGAAGTCTGACAAAGCCTTAGTAAAGCTGGATCAAGAAAATAATTTGGCTTGGATCAAGTCCTCACTTAATTGATTGCCAAATTCCTTGCTAGGTTTGAAACATGAGAGTAACAGGAATATCAAAGGAATTAATAATTATTTGAAATGATCCATACCATACTGCCTTCATTGTTGCCAACCATAGTGTTATAGCTTCCGGTTAGTCTTCTCAATTCTGTTACCTCAAAGGTTACATCTAAACCATTTGGAAGGGCATCGTCTCCTAAATAAATAAAAAGCATTATCTCTAGAGAACTATTGAGAGAGAGGGAGAAGATGACTTGAATTTTTTGAAAACTGGTTGAATTGAATGACAATAAAAAATCCACATTACAAAGAAATACAGCTTGAGAAAAAGAAGGTACAGGGTCTAGAGGGCAAGACGTATGAGGAGCGGCTGAGGTCACTTGGATTGCTCAGCCCAGAGAAGAGGAGGCTGAGGGGAGGCCTCATGGTGGCCTGCAGCTTCCTCACGAAGGGAGCGGAGGGGCAGGGCTGATCTCTTCTCTCTGGTGGCAGCGACAGGACCTGAGGGAACGGCATGGAGCTGTGACAGGGGAGGGTCAGGCTGGGTGTCAGGGAAAGGTTCTTCACCGAGAGGGGGGTCGGGCACTGGAACAGGCTCCCCAGGGCAGTGGTCACGGCACTGAGCCTGCTGGAGTTCAAGAAGCGTTTGGACAACGCTCTCAGACATAGGGGCGCATTGTTCGGTAGTCTTGCATGGAGCGAGGAGTTGGACTCAATGATCCCTGTGGGTCCCTTCAAACCTGAGATATTCTGTGATTCATGGATGTTGTTTGCATGTGCGTGCAGAATTTGGCTCAAAGTCTGGCTGGCTTTAATCATCAACACGTTAGTTTAATTACGAACTAGCAAGATTTGTTACCTAGCCACTAAAAACTAAGATGTAAACAAATTCTTACGTTAGAAGAAATAGAAATTACAGTGGTCCAGACATGGCAAGAGGAATACTGTCACGACAGCTGAGCTCCCAGCACTTTGTGGCTAAGTGCTGAACAACAAAAACCGCTCAGCTCCCTCAGGGCTCTGGCTAAGGCAGCTGTTCCAAAACACAGCTGTCAAGGGTACCTAATTCTGCTTGAAGCAACCGGGACAGCAGCCCATCACTAACAGCCTGTGGGACTGTGCTGCATTTCCTTCTCAATAATGCTGCTTTCTTCTGTTGAAAAGAACACCAAGTTTGCAAAGCAACCACAAGACTGGAAATGCCAGCTGAGCCTTAATGAGCAACCTGCACACACTCAGCTGCCTCATATATGTTATAAGTTCATTCTTAATCACAAGCACTGATACAATTACTAGTATTTCCATTAAGCACAACAAATGTGCTGATATAATGTCACTTATGTGATGTGCAATACATGGAAATACAGGAGGTATTTTCAAGCTTTTTCTCAAGCATTTATCCTTCCTCTGAAAACCTGGATTAAGGGATGTGTACTGTAATCATTTCAGTGTTGGAAATTCACTCATTTTTGCATGTACACAAGTAATAGTTGTATTACTTGTACACACACATATATGTAGCCACAGGCAAATACATCTTTTCATCAGGATAACGGAAGTAGATACAGATGTTTTTATACAGAGCACACCTACACATATACCTAAAATATATAAAGGTATATAAGAGAGCTTTGTAGATTATATACACAAAAAAACGTCTAACCTATACCACAGGGAAATGTATATTTAAGTATGTGTCTACGTGTATATGAGAAAAAAGGTGAGGATTAATGAGGCAATACATACCTTGACAGGTATCAATCAGAACCTCTACCTGTCTAAAGATTCCTAGACGAAGCAACTTTTCACGAGCTTCATGCGATTTTCTCATTACCTATAGGATGAGATAAGTAGCTCAGTCAGCTTTCCTAAAAATAACTAGGATAAAATAGTTAAGATGCTGCTAAGTCACGCAATATTCACAGATTTTGTATACAAAGACATATATATGTGCCTTCAAAACAGATCACAACCACTTTAACCCTCAAATCTGTAAAGAAATTAAGCCCAGAGCATCTGGATCAATTTCGTACCTAGCTTGCATCCTAATTGTTAGAATAGTTAAACCTATTATTCAAATTGGTTTCAGTACTTAAATCTTATACACCTATTTACTGGGCCCATGCTTTTGACAAAAACAAAAGCAAACACACACACACACACACACTAACCTATTTAAATCTAGACCAGTTTATAGGTAAATTCTTGATGACTCCTTTGCACTTCTTACAGTTCTAAAAGCAAACATGCCTAAATTAAAAAGCTGGCATGCACACTTCATACGTAATTTCACACACATATTCTTTTACCACCCCAATTGGAGATAAAACCCAGTGGATTTCATGACGAATTCAGTGGTGTAACCAAGCACTACAAGGTGACATATGCGTGCACTCCACAAGGAATCACCACCTAAAAGTGCAAGGACATACAGCCTGACACTTTCATCCATTGTGGAGATTGGCACTGGTCATTTGCGCTGAGCTCCAATAACTTTTCTTAAGCAGATTAACTGAAAGCGTCACCTACATAGTTAGCAATTCTCAGACAGGAACGGTGAAGGTGAAAACATCTCAAGAGTACTGTTTGCCATCTCACAATATCTTTGAGCTGAATACATCAGAAAATACAGTATGTGCCAGTATTGTGCATTTAAATTTGTCTTCCGCATGACAAGTTTAGAATCATCACAAAACTTGGCAAAGTTGCCTCATGTCTGAGGACAGTAGCCCTTTTCTGCATTAGAAAAAGAGAATGGGAAATTCATAACCCAAATTTTTAAGTAGTAGGTCTGTTATTCACTACAGTACTTACATCAATGAGATTTTTAGCCTTGAAAACGTCAGAGATTTCATACATGATAAGGTCATCTTTGGTCCTTCCAAGTCCATCGAAGTGCACATGCTGAACGACCACCTAAACGTAACAGATGGTTAAACACAAACACTGAATTTGCATCTAACAATGATTATCAAAATCAACTACACATTAAAAAAGAGTATTGTTGTTCAAATGAAAAAAACTGAAGATTCCTAGGTCAATTACTGCAAACCTACATTATCAGAAAGCAGTGCTATCCACAATTTTGGAAAACTGTTCCTTTAACAAGAAAAATAAAGAGAAAAAACTCTAATATTAAATCTAATACTGTTTAGAGCAGAAGAGACAGTAATGGACTATTGCTGCTGGAATTTCTTAAGCATTATATGGACAAATAAGTCACCACACAAATCACATTAAGATATTTAGACACTTAAGACAAAACATGTAGTTAGCTGTAGGTAGCCATTTCTTGGATCAGCTACATGTAACAAAAGAGTTAAAAAACAAACAAACAAACAAATCTCAAATCATAAATATTTAAAGTATTAAAATTCTTACTACCACTGGAGCTTTGTAGTTTAAAGTGTGTATTAAGATCACTAGCATTATAAGGTTTTCTATTTTCTTAAAATCATTCGTCTTTTTGTATAATTATCTGAGATCATTTTATGTTAAAAATCACAACAGATTCCAGGTTAGCCAATACAAATGCACTACAGTGATTGCATTTCCCTTATTTTTCCAACCTTTTGAGAGTATTACAATGTTAGGGATAGTTACCAAAAAAATCTGCAAATGCTTCATGTATTTGTAATGAATATGATAGCAGAATAAGAGCAACCCACCATTACTACAAATTGCTTAATAAAAAAACCCTATCAGAATAAATATGCAATGAACAAAATAAAAAACAAATTTTATAACCAAGCTTCTCATAGGGATGACTCTGAATAGAATAAGGGAAAGGAAAATTATACAGAAACTAAGATAATGCACGATCTCTCCTCCCTCTAGCATGGTTAAACACGTTATAGGACAAAGCAGACATGCTCTTACATGTGAAATACTTAAAAAAAATAAAATAGAATTAACATCTTTTGCTGAAGTTAGCATTCACCATAGTTAACATAACTCACACGGTGGCAGTTTACCTGAACGTGGCTAATACTGCACTTTAGCAGATTAAAGACCATTGCATGGTTTGCTACTAAACAGCATTGCGAGGGCAGAAACCTCTTATGAGAGAAGGGGGAAAGCAGCATCTGGAAACAGGTCTATTAGCTCAAAGCTGAATTTTAATAATAACTCCTGTGGCAAGTTAAAAAAGAACAGGAACTAGACAACATCTGATTAAATTTACAGTACTAAATTTAATTCTTTCACATCTCATACCCTAGTTTAGAAAACTCCCTTCGGAAAAATCAAGCAAGTAAGCAAGGCGCCATGACACTTCTGTTAAGAAAAAAAATCAGGATGTTGCTGGGGTACTTACATCTTTGTTTTCAAGAATTTCTTGCTTGGCTTCGGGTTCAACTTCAACCAGTTCAGCCTCCTCTCCCAAGGCACCAAAGTCTTGCCCACTCATTGGAAGGGGCTCCAAACTCTGAAAGCATACAAGAAAACTGCATTTAATACAGTACGCAATTTGCAAACTGTCTTCTGGAGAAAAACGATGGTTCCTGACCTCATGCTCAACAGATCACAGGGGAAAAAAAGCTAAATAGAACAACTAAAATGAGGGTGATTACCAGCACACTTATTACCTACATGCTTACCGAAAATTTTAGTGAAAGCTAAATAGCTTCAATGTTGAATGATTTCTCAAGAAATGTGCTGCACTATTCCAAGAATAACCTTATTTTTAAGGCATGCTTCCTGTGTTAAATATAAACTCTACCGTCTTAAAAAAAAAAAAAAAAATTAAGTCAGGGAGCCAATACTTCGCTTGGGTTTTTGGGAGCACAATGAGTACAAATGATGAACAATGAAGAAAGAGGTGTTTTCAGCGTGCTACTTTGCTTTGCTTATATTTACATGCTTTGATATTTTAATATGTCTTTTAAAAGCATCCCTTCAAGTAATGTTCAAGAACCTCAGGCTCCATCCATCAGAGCTCTTAAGGTAAACATTTGAATCGAAGTGTTTTCCAACACAATATGGTTTTATTTACTACACCTGAAAAGAGTCCTGAAGTAAGACTCTTATCAGAGAATAACGGATTCAAGCAAGAGAGAATATAGAGTTACCTGCAAAAGCAGAGGTCAGGATTCAGTAACTCAGTAAATCCCCTTTTAGTCTTAAGTCACTAAGATAGTATTTGCAGCATTATTTAAGGATCACTGGAGTAGTAAATTCCTGTTACACATCTGAATCAAGTTAAATGAACAAAGAATCCTCTCTTGCTCCCAAGAGTTTCCAGGCAAACGTGAAACACTCTGCATCCACACGGTGTTGTATGGGAGTTCAGAGTACAGATGAATATGAAACAAAGAATATGAGATATACATTGCAATAGAAACTGAATTAGTCATGGTAATCAGATACTCTGGAATCTTAGCAGCCCCCTGCAGCAATATGTTCCTCAGTCTAATTAAACACTGTGTAAAAGCCTGCTTGTTTTCAACAGGCTCGCAGAAAACAGAGCTGTACCTGGGATCTTGGCAAATCACCCAGACCATTCTTATCCCCCCCGAACACATCAGTCACTCATTCACCACACGTGAATTAGCTAAGCTGCAGTTTTAAACACCTCCAGGCTGGCTCCCCGTGGCTGCTTTGAGGGGAAAGTAGGTTAAGCCAAATTCACAAGGTATTTTACCAAACAGTCTTCAGATTTGCTCTCTGATTCCTTTGCTTTATGGTCAACGGCACCACTGGCCTTTTCCACGTTACACCCCGATACCCTTACGGCCTGGCTCCCTCATAACCGGTCTCGCACGGCCCGCCCGCCTTTCCGTACGGAACGGTCAGAGGCGGCCCCGAGAGATGCTTTCCTCTGGTATTTACGCAGCCTCGAGGCACGGACGACTCACTGCCTTCCTGCAGTACTTCGAGGCTTAGGCACCCTCGTTCTCCGAAACGTTTCTGAGGCCGCCGTACGCCGGCAGGGGCTGGTTCCCGACGCCTGCCGTCAGGCCGCTTTCTGCGTGCTTGGCTCTCGCCACCCCGGCCAGCAGGCCGCAAGGTCAGCGCCGGCCGCCGCCGCCAGCAGGGACGGCGGCACCCGGACGGGGGCGGCCGCGCCCATTGCACCACCGCCGGCCAGGACCTGCACGCCCCCCGCCCAGCAGCGGTTACCGGCC
>VXAL01003272.1:238777-280853 GCA_013399475.1 Chauna torquata | reverse complement strand
GTGATTCTGTGATTCTTCTCAACACTCAAATTAAGGATAGATGCAAAAGTAATCTCCTCAAAGGCCTTTCTTGGCTAGCAGACAGCTACACACCCTAGCCACAGCACCAGTTCCCCAAGACCCAGATTGCCTTCCTGTAAGACTGAGATTTTTGCTTTAATGACAGTGCTCATTTGATTAGGAAGCAATGTGTTTTGGTCTGAGAACACAGAGACATTACTGCAATGACATCAACTTTTCCCTGGAGCTTGCTCCTAACTTGCACAACAACTGTGACACGGGGTACTCCTCCCTCAGAGAGAAAATTGGAAGCATCTCCCTCTAGACAAAATATCATTAGAACGATAAGGAGTTTTGTCTTAGAGGCAAGCCATCAAACACAAGGCAAAACCTATACGGATGTATTACCGGCAGCAGCCTTTGAGAAGTTATACAAAAACAGGATCCAGGACAGAAGCCCTGCAAATTGTCCCAAGGATACAGTCAACCTTAGGTGGCACGACTAAGTAGAAAACATCACATGACATGAATGCTGCTGTATAGCCTTACCCTGTTTTTGACAATTATCAGTGCTCTCTCAAATTGCATCACAAAGGCATTAGATGGTTTTAAACTTGCTGAGGTCACAGATTTTTAAAGAAACAGCTTCAACACTGCTATGAAATTGATGTTGTTAAATCACTACGCCACTATACACCAGGACTCAATTTTTTGCCTCTCCCCCTTGAAAGGCAGAGAGGAAATGAGACAAGAGTATGACCAAACCAATGATTTGAACTTCACGCTGAGAAAAGGTTACAAATACCCAGCTTTAACTAACCCCCTCACAGGCCACTATACAGGGAACCTACTTGGATCAGAAGGCAGTAACTGTTCAAAAACACCCACTGACAAGCAGGTTTATCCTAGAACAACTTGCATACATTTACATTCTCAGGCCACTTAGGTGGCTACGATCACTTCGAAGCTGGCAATCTCAGTCACGAATCTATAACATGTTATCCTTTGATTGACATTAGTCCCCTGGACATCTTTCTAGCGAGCCTTCTATGGGCCTGAAGATTTTCAAGTGTTTTCAAACTCGTTGAATTTCTCCTCTTTTTTATGCATGCACCATTTAACCAAGACTACTTTAATCATGATTTATACTTTCCTTAGAAAATACGCACAAAGCAGAAACTCAAAAAAATATATATATTTTAAGTATCACTTAATGCACCATCAGAAATATCACGTATATCTGAAAGCACATCTGACACGCAGATTGCAAAACCTCACAGATGTCCCACCAGGAAAACTTCAGGGGGCTGAAAGGTTATGCAGCGTATGCGTGTTTCCTGTGCCATCGTCCCCTACAGGATCTTCTAGAAATAAAATCCTACCATTTGTGTTTACTGTCCAACACAGACTTCTTTTAAATGACCTCCCACAGGAAAAGGTTTTTCCCCAGCTGGAAGATAATTAAACTTTTACTACATTTTAATATGAAATGAACTATTAATCACAAGACATCCTAGTCTCTTTATGCACAGGTGGTAAACAACAGAAAAACCCCAACATATTTAAATTTGTCTCTTTCATAACTGGTTCCCCCCAAACAGAAGCATTCCTCAAAATCTGCTGAGGAACATCTTTGCCAGAATGAAAAATATTGGCAAAAAATTATCACTATTTTACTAAAAGATTTTCAGAAATATTCTGTTCATGAGATTTTACCAGCTTTGATCCAAATCAGAAGTTTAACGAGTTACACAATTTTGGATTCATTAGGAACAAGAAATGACCCAACAGTGGACTACTGTATTTCTTAACAGCTGCCCCATAATTTTTTTTTCCAACTCAAACCCATAATTATAAACTCTTACAGGGGTGGGGAGGAACGGCAGGCAGGAGTCTGTGCTAAAAGAGTAGGCGTTGTATTTTGGGGGGGTGGGGTGGGGTGTGACGTTTAAAATACTTGCAATAGCAACACACCAAGAGTGTGTTGAAGCCCTGTGTTTTAATAAACTTGCAAGAAAGCCAGCATACAGAACTTTCATTTCCCGTGGAAACAGCCCTTACTGGGGCTGAAACGACTTGTGCATTTTTGTAGTTTCTCCCTCACACGGAGGACAGAAACATACCACACTCGCAGCGGCACCTTTCACCAAAAAGCTGTGGTCTGTTTTAAGGCAGGAAGTACCCTCACTAGTTCCGTGGCACAGGATCAAGAAGAGCATCACCTGTTTCATCCTTCTCTCCCAGGGTTGTAATCCCACAACATTCAAACATTTTATATATGCCCACTCATCCTGACCCATGAGGCAGGCAGGTATCAGATGTAAACATATCTGTTTTAAAACAACCAATGCTTTACCTGTAAATCATCCAAATATACTAGAACAACCAAATACAGTCCTCTTCTCCCTTCTCTCTTCCCTAGCAAGAAGTGATGAATGCAAATTGTATGGATGAGATGGAGAACGAGCATCCAAAAGCAGCTGAAGAGCTGCTCACATGCTGGTAGTGAGAAACGAACGACATTCAATGTATTTCTTTGAGCAAGGAGAAGAAAAAGTACAACAAAGACCTGGATGCAGCTAGGTATCAGAGAAGGAAACACGATCCTATCAAAGATGTCTACTTCGTGGCACTCAATTCAGTTACTTTTTACTAAACGGATTGCTTTGCAGTGAAACTAAAGCCAGAAGAAAACAAACAACTATAGCTTCAAACTGCAAGAAGAGTTATTTATGAGGTACAGATACCAAACTCAGAGAACTAACGCACTTAAAATACCAGAATCAGTCAAAAAGCACAAAAGTTTCCCAACACTACTTGCTGAGCTTATCGCATCTTAACTTCTCAGTTGTCATTATAAAAACAATTCCTGGTTTGAATCTGTTTGAACTGTAATAATTAATATTTCTCTCTCCCATTGCTTTCTCTTCCCTCAAGCTGAATTTCATAGAGATGGGTCTTTTTTAAAAAGATTGTTTTTCCCCTCTGGGGATGACTAGCACAGAAGGCCTCCGATACCAATCCAATTAGCAAACATTAGAGAGAGCTGCCTCCGTACTAATCAGATGGGTCCAAGTAAGGTCACTCTATAGTCAGGAGGAATAGAAACTAGAGCACAGAAAATCATTTTTAAGGCAAAGGACATAGCAGTTCAGATAAGCTCAGGAACCTGGGCTTGTCACCGGGGCGTAGTTGCGAGAGATTAAAGGGGACAAACTACACTCCAACCAAACGATCCACTGACAGCGTATTTAGGGTATAAACAGAAAAGATCTTCTCTAAATAGATCAAGTCTTTAATGCTTTAGAAGGCATTGTCTGCAGGCTCTGCCACACAATAAATTGATTTAGCAAAATGTCAAGTTGCAGGGAGGAAGCAAAAAACAGGAGCTGGATTCCTCCCAGAAGAGCACAAACTATATAACTGTACTGAAAAAGGCATCTGAAGGATTTACTGACCTGCTGGAGTATTTAATGAAATTATTCCCATGAGCACAGTCTTTATGAGCTGGATCATCATTCTCTCTCCCCCAGTAACTTGCTCCCTTTTCACTCTGCAAAAAGACTTCACACATACCTTCATACTCATCATTTCGGTCAACCATGCAACTGGAAATACTGTCTAAAAATCATTTTACACTTTCAGTCACCTGGCATAAGCTTTCTAGAATCCAAACCTCCGCATCTCAAAACATAAACTTAGAGAGCAATTCTGTTTTGTGGGAAAACGTTAGGTCCATTCTTATTAAATGTGTAAGTTTTGTATTATCTTTAAAGTTACTATCCAAGCTGACCATAACTGTTGTATCAAGTACCAAATCTGGTACACCATTAACAGAACCATAACAAAAAGCCAAACTGTAAAGCACCCAGTAAAAAGGTGGGATCACTGGAAATCAATTCAAACTCAAGTCTTACTTCAGAAGAGGTAAGGAGAAATATGTGTTTTAGCATTAACTGGTTACTACTAATTTCCTGTTACAGGTAAGAGCCTCTTACATTAAAGAAGTTCATAATTAGGCAAAATTGTTGGCTTTACTTCTGAAAATTGTTTACATTACTTATGCCTGAACCCTCATTTCAACCCACCCCCACCCCCAAAATATGATCCTACAAGTATTACTCCAGATATTTATCTTGCCTATCTGTACATTCACTGGGGTCAGAAGAGACTGGAATAAGCAGTCAGCACAGGTCAGGTTTGATCAAACACTCCTGAGCTTTGCTATTTACCACACAGTGTACTCAGGAGATGAATGCTCAAAATATCCAACTCTTCTTTTTTTGTGCGTGTTGTGTTCCTTTTTTTTTTTTTTTTCGGTTTTTAGTTTTTAAGTTTTTTTGGAAGAAGAGGTATCTTGTAACACAGACAATACATAATACTACATACCCAAAATCCTGGAGGAACGAAAGAGGCAGCGTGTACCCAGCAGGGAACAGCAAAGCACACGCAGCAGCTTTGCGCGTTGCCGGATGTGGTACGCTTCCCACTTCTGACCTGCTGGGTACCGACTTGGGTCTAGCACCTCCTTACAGCATATCATTTCACCGTTTGCTCGTAAGTCTTCATCGCCATTCTGAAAACATGATTTTTAAAGTAATTAAAAAGTTTACTCTCTACAGTGCTCCTTTGATACAAGCTGAATAAAAGCCACCAGTGTTGCCATGTAGAGAGTCACTGTATTTAAAAGTCTACAGATGCTCCCTCATGCAGCATCTGACATCCACCACTGCATTACACTTGCCAAATATCCAGCAAGAGACATTCTCTTTTGAGTTCTCCATCCCCTATTTGTGGCCATAACTTTCTTGCAGTACTGTTTTCTCAATCCGTGAAAGGCAATGGCAAGCTGCAAGTGAACACATGAAAGATTTACCAGCTATGCCAAGGAAGCAGAGGCAGTGTGAACCCCTGCTAACTCACTGTTCAGTAGGTACCGAACCAACGCTGAGTCAACAAGGGCCTCAGACGCAATGCTGAGAGGCTGACGAAGCAGTAAATCATGATCATGACAAGTATTCTTTCCCTTGCTTCCACTGAAAACGACAACACAAAATGCACAGTTATTTAATACAGCAAATCCTTTTCATCTAGAATTGGTTCAAGGATCTCAAACTGAAGAGGCAACGGATTCATGAGATCGTACGTGAGAAGAAAGCTAGGCCTCATCCAGTATTCAACAAAATACAGCCTACACTGAAGAAAACTTATTGTCCCCATTATAAAATGAAGTCTCTCATCATTTAACTAGGAAAAGAATAAAACTGTAAAAGGAAAGATGATATCAAAAGAAGAGGATATTGCCCATACTTTTACCATTTTAACGCATATACATTATAATAAAAATATCCAACACTGAAGAGCACTTCAGTACGTACTTTTTCCATTTCAGAATTAAAAATACCTTAAAGAACAATTGTTCAACAATACCAAAATAAAAAAAAATTGAACTGTTTAATATTACTTATTGCAAAAATCTGTGAAATCATATGTTGTGATGAAAAACACTTTCACAGTATTATTCACTGGAAACACTTTATATTGCTGGGAATGAGATGCCTGGTTTTGTCTCCTGTAGAAAACGGCTACATCTTAAAAGGTATTATAAATGGAGACAAGAACTTACGCAAGAGTCTTGTGCAAACACAGAAAATTCATATGCCAGTACAGTGATATAAGCAATCCTGGCCTCAAACACAAGTTTGAGCTATGAAGGCAATATGCAATCCTTCCTGAGTGAAGGTTTCAGAAGATAACATTTCACAAAGAAAGCTCACAAATGCATAAATACAGTCCAAGAATCCTGACTTCTGGAGAAGACAGGTGAGGTTAATGGAAAAGCATACTATTTCAGCTACAGTAAGGAATTTATTTCACTTATGGTCTTCATGTTAGCAGTGTATGTCCATAGCATTTCTATGTTAAGACATTTTAATACGAACTCTGCAAATCAGCTTTCTTAGGCAATGTCACAAACCAAAGATGTGGATTAAAACAAATTTCACCTGGAAGTGATGGGCCTACAGCAAGCTTCTAAAAAATCTGGGAATCTCAAGACTCTCATAGCCCAAGGAATAAACTTACTGGTGGGGATGCTCTAGCTCAGCTCCACACTCCACCGTGGGGCAACAGAATACTTCTGCAGGGGGAACTGCCATTTGTGGAGGAGACACAGAACTGACACACTGATTATGCAAGTTCAACAAGTCCAAGGTGCTGCACCCAGGTCAGGGCAATCCCAGACATGAGTACAGACTGGGAGAAGAACTCACTGAGAGCAGCCCTGCAGAGAAGGACTTGGGGGGTTCTGGTGGACAAGAAGCTCAACACAAGCCGGCAGTGTGCGCTCACAGGCCAGAAGGCCAACTGCACCCTGGGCTGCATCAACAGGGGTGTGGGCAGCAGGGCGAGGGAAGGGATGTCCCCCTCTGCTCTGCCCTCGTGAGGCTCCACCTGGAGTCCTGCATCCAGGTCTGGGGCCCCCAGCAGAAGAAGGACGTGGACCTGTTGGAGGGGGTCCAGAGGAGGCCGCGAAGATGCTCAGAGGGCTGGAGCACCTCTCCTGTGAAGAAAGGCTGAGAGCTGAGGTTGCTCAGCCTGGAGAAGAGAAGGCTCAGGGGAGCCCTCATCGAGGCCTCCCAGGACTTGAAGGGGGCCCATAACAAAAGACGGAGAGGGACTCTTTATACAGGCAGATAGCGACAGGACAAGGGGGAATGGCTTTAAACTAAAAGAGGGGAGATTTAGATTGGATGTTAGGAGGAAGTTCTGCTCTCAGAGGGCGGTGAGGCACTGGCACAGGCTGCCCAGAGAAGCTGTGGTTGCCTCATCCCTGGAGGTGTTCAAGGCCAGGCTGGATGGGGCCCTGGGCAATCTGATCTAGTGGGTGGCATCCCTGCCCATGGCAGGGGGATGGAACTGGGTGGTCTTTATGGTCCCCTTCCAACCCAAGCCATTCGATGGTTCTATGATTACTTGTGACCTTTGAAAGTAGTATGGCATATTCCTTAAAAAAGACTAGTCTTTTTGTCCAATTCAGCACCAGCATCACATTTCAGTTCTCCACCTTTTTCTTTGAGAACAGTTTTACCTGTGCTGGTAAAACTGACTGTGTCTCGGTTACAACAAGAAAAGGCCTTGACACAATTCAGTAGTTTGGGGAAAGTATTTTGTTTCACGATCAAAATCCCTCATTGAAGTCACAATGTACAAGCAAAGTATTGCTACAGAAGAGCAAATAAAGGAGAAGCATCTATTTGTCAGATTCGACAAACATTGCTAGTCTTCAAAAACTTAAGTTCCTGTAGTTTTTTTTTCCCACTTTTTTTGAACAGTTTTTCTTTATTGAAGAGTTCTATAAGGCCTGATAGAAAGTAAATACTTTGAGCATTAAGAAGTACCTTGCAGCCCACTGCATACCTGTATTGAAAATGCGGGAGGATAAATCCCAGTGTTTCGAGGTTTTAATGTGTTGAAATATTTGTCCTTCAAGAAGGGAGTTCCCTTCATGAAATCCATGGTCTTAAGAGCTGAACAGCATTAGCAGACATTCATTTCTTCAGCATATCAGAGCAAAATCCAGCCTGCATCTTTTCCTTCTGTCTTCCCCTCCCCCCCCAATTAGCCTGGGGAGTGGAATACTAACTGAAGTCAAGCTGAACACAACAAAGAAACAGATGTAGACAACTATCACTTTTTAAAGTAGCTGACGCCACTATCAATCATACTATAAGATAAGCAGCAATAGCCACTTTCTTACATCCATACAGGAACAAATTTTCATACTAGCTATGTAAACCTCAACAAAAATGAAACCATCTTTAAAGAACCAAAGTACCTAGCAAAATTTTTTTCTCCCTTACAAAGACAGAAGTATATCAGTCTACAGAAGTCTTTGGCATGATAAGGCATGGCTGCTTTATTTCATAAAAAAGATCAATAATAGATTAGGAAGGCAAAATTAAAAGAAAAAAATCAGGGAAAAAAAGCCTGACAACTACTCTCATGTGATGTCTCAGTGCTTGCACTGAGAGAGATGGGAGCCATCTACCTGAGCTCGCCTTCCACTTTCACTCATGATTATACACCTCCATCTCATCCTCGTTCTGTCATTCCTCCTCCAGACCGAGTCCCAGCCTACTTAGTTATTCTTCAAAAAGAAATTATTTATATGTCTGAAACTAGATCTCTGCTGAATTTGGCCTGGATTTCATGAAATCTTAACAATGGGGAACAATAGGGGGCTAATTCAAAGGGACAATGAACAAAATGTTTTTCTGCCTCCTGTTTTTCAGTGGAGAAGTTGAGAAGTTTTTCCTTCTATAAAAACTGAATACTTGGGGAGAACCTGACAACACATCACCATCGCTGCTTAAGCACGGGAAAAGGCACATCATGGCCATTATATGACCTATAGGGAGAGAGCTGCAGGTCAGAACCAGAACTAGACTCGTACCTTCCACTTCTGTGACCACTGTGCCTTGGGGCGGCAGAGGGGATACAATTTCCATGAGTTGTTTGGTATCGGTTGAACATTCACAGTTTAATTATATCAACTGTACAGTCTTTGCTACTATACTGACATATCACATGGTAAGCAGGGAAAGAAGCAGTGCAACACGTCTTAAAGATCTCTACCTAGCTAATGGAAAAAGCACCAGTCTTTTCGGCTTGTAGGTTTTCTGTGATCATATGTATGACCTTAACTCAGGTCAGGAGTCAGTTATTACTTCCTTGTCGCTCCGTGACCCAGCCCTGTTCAAACACCACCTCATTTCTCTTGCCTGCACCCTTTCACCTCTCCCATTAACTCACCTTTCTAACCATTCCCTGAAAAGTCATTCTTGATTTACTTTAATCTTCAAGTAGCACTGACAGTACGCTAGCTTACAGAGGCAGAGATGGGACAAGATACTCATCTTTTCCCTACCCACTAAGAGAGGTCATTAATAGAAATGGCAATGCAGAGGGAAGGGGAAAAAAATACTAGACAAAGACACTAATAGTTTCAAATAACATTAAGCTAATTTTTTTTTAATCAGGCTTACACATTTATTGCTAGAATGTAGAGACAGAAAAAGGGATTCGTGTAGAAAGAGGCAAGATTTGTAAGTCACCTTGTAACAGAAAGACCATTAGGATGTTACTAAATAAATACCAATCATGTCTCCCAGCAGAGGAGCAGTCACAACACCTGTGCTCCCAAACAAGAGCAGGAATCCCTCGATGCCCTGCACACAGGAAGCATGCAGTCAGGGTTGCATGCAAATGCAATCCAGACTGTCTTTCGTAGAACAAAACCTTGAAAGAAGACAGGCAGAAAGCATAAAAAGGAGAAACAATGCAATGTCAGGTTTGTACATAATCTGCAAAAGCAGCTCCTGATTATAATTTATACATATGCCAACCTGAAGGCATGCAATTAATTAACACCTTTAAAACCACTCCGAAGCTGTATCATTTCCATCACCATTATCTTCAGATCTGACTTTGGGGGAAAAAAAGAAAAACAACACAACCTTGCCCTTAAGGAACAATACACAAAAACAGAGCAGCCAGGCTCTTTTACCTCTTTCTCCTTCAAAAATCATTTGCTTTAACAAGAGATGATAAATACAAAAGCCATGCTAAAGGTTAGGTGAGAGAGTAATACTCCAGGAGGAAGTGTTTTTACGTACACTGGTGGTGAAAAAAAAGATACTTTTAAAATCTACACTTACTAAAAGCTAAACAACTGCATTTCATAAAGCAAGTCTAAAATGCTGCTGCGCAGACATATGGCACAAAATAGAAATTGGTCAGAGCTGCTGAAATATCATAGCATAAATGAAATCATTTTCTAACAGAATAGTTAGCTACTGGGAATATTTCCTGCCTGTGTAAACCACTTACTGCTCAATTACTGTCAGGCCACCACACTTCCCGAAGTAGCACCAGAAGGTAATTTATAACACTGGTAAATGAAACACCTGCAACATCAGTAAGCAGCAGCATAACTGTTTGTTAGAAACATGTCTTTGATTCAACAGATAACAACCAGGAAAACAATGTGATTGATATTGTTAGGTACCAAATTAATCATCTGGCATAATCGAATAATATTTAATAACAAAGATGATTTAATTCTTATGGATGAGCAAAGCACTAGAAGGAAGAGCCTTCTCCTTGATTATAGCTCTGGAAGAGCGACGTATTACTGCATTAGTAGCTGCTTCATTGTCTATTTGCTGCTGGCCAGACAAACAGTCAACTGCGAAGGGCAGACATCTGCTCGCTTTAAAACCACAGGCATCCCAAGTATTTTGGGGGGGGACATTTAACTGCAATCACACACCCACGCAGAAGAAACAGAATTTGTGTTTCTACAATCCAGTGGTTTCCAATGGTTTGAATCCCCCTCCCTGACAGTCTGAAGTCTCCCGGGTAAATCGAGTTTCCCATAAATTTCTGGTTTGGAATAATTTTGCAACATGAAAGCAGTTTATTCCCTACGGACAACAAAAGACAGCAAAACTTAAGAATTCTAGCATTTCAAAAGTGAGTTTGCTCACAGAAAACACAGTATTTGGACAACTTAAACAGCTTATTAAACTGATCCTCAAATGCTTTTCAGAACCATTTCCCCTAGTTCTGCTACTCTTCTACCTCAAAGTAGGATATACTCCATTTCCTACCTGAAGAGAAAGAAAACTGAAGTTTGCTGAAAGCTAGAGGAGAAATCAAGACAAACTCCATCCATTTCTACGCAGAGACCAAGGCGTCTACTGCAAAGTCCCAGGCTTCAAGGACAGTTTAGCATTTAAGGAAAAATATCTTAAATTTTGTTCCTCAGAGGATTTTAAGCACTCGTGATATATCTGGAGAACAATCTGGCACCTACATATTGTAAGAAGGAAGAAAAGCATGACGTAAGAGGAACAAGCTTCAGTAAAGAGATGAATTATCTTAAAATTAGGGATTCTGAAATGAGTCACAAGGTTCTCTCTGTACAGACTGAATCATTGCAAACCGGTCCAATGATTCATAAAGCCCATCGCTGCAAAAGCGACCTGACATGAAGCACTTCATCTGCTAGTATTTTACCTGAAGTCTTTAGTAAGATAGAATAAGACCCAAAACAAGTAATAATAAAACACAAGTCAGCAACTATCAGCAAAACACATTTAATGTAGTTCTGGCCACTTATACACTACTTTTTGTACAACTCCCCATGAAAACGTGCATCGTCAGCACATGCAGTAGAACCCGTCGATGCTCATTTTCAAGGCTACTCAGCACCTTCAAAAATGTTTAACAATCTCACTTGATGGTCTGATCTATATGATTTAAAATTTTAAAATTAGGACATAAAAACTCATAACATAATGCATTATAGCCCAGAAGAACTTTGAACAGGACATTTGATCTAGGCAGTAAGACAGACAATGAAGTATTATAGCAATTTGGGAATCCTGGTTCTCAAAGACCAAGTACAAGTTTTTCTAAGGCAGTTCCCCATATAATTGTATTCATTTAATCATCAGAGTTCCTTCAAATTCTTTATTCAAGGTGCTTCTTCCCTCTTCAAGAGGATTTTAAAATAATGTTCATGCTAGTGAGAAACAGAGGCTATTTATCTCAACCAGTGTTTCTTGTAATTCTAATCGACCAGTACCCAAACTTCACTATTTAATTCTCATTGTTCATGTACCACTGTGTTCAGCTGAAAGAGCTTAAGCCTTGCAATTTCAGCTGATCACACAGGAAGGCAATGAAGTATCAAAAGTAGAAGGTGTTATAGGCAATTTAGCTTTTAATTAATCTAAACTGGGAACTAAAATTATGATATGCAATTTAATTTTATGTTTTAATCAGTCTCAATACAGCATTTTACTCCACAAGCACCCACTCCCATTTGGAGGGGTGCAATACAGGGCTCGTCTAAGCTCTCCACATCACTTTAAAACAATTTTCAAATTTTAATTAATCCAAGAACATCAGGGTTATTCAAACTGAGCTCTGCACTAGTGAGAATTTAGGCAAAATCCCAAAACTCTGCCTCAAAATAGGAACCCAATTTTCCCCCAAATCACATGAAAACGCTAGAAATGAAAAACTGTCATAGACGGCACTTTTCAAAGCTAAGAGGAAGAGGGGAATCTGTGGTGAACTATTCTGCCACAAGTCAGTGTGCAACCTAAACAGAAAAAAATGGTTGAAAACATTATGTACAGACACAGAGGGTATAAACAGCGAACAGGGAAGTTTAATACTACTTAGCACTGGCCTTGCAACTGGGCTGCATTTGTTACCTACAAGTAACACGTGAGACATCTGCCGTTGCTGCTTTCTTTCAACTCATGACATTTGCTCAGCTTTGGTGACTGAACATTAACACAACGGGAGTGAGAAGACAGGTTAACGAAGAAAACATCGGAGAATTCTCAGTCTTTACTGAGAATTGTTAGAGAAGCAAAAGCTGATCTGCTTGCATCCCCACTCACCCACAAGAACACACCTCCTGCACACCACAAACACTTTTTGTCTCTTATTTTAAGTGCACAGTTGCATACTTTTAGAAGTCTGCTTTCATGGGATCAAGTACACATCTCCATCTCATGAGAAATTTTAGATGTATATAAAAAAACCACCTTCCATATAGTTACACAGTTCCAACACTATATACCAGAATAAACAACAAATGAAAGCTCAAACATTTGGAATTCCATGTGTGTCCAATATGCAGCAAGTTTTTCTATTGAAATGAATACCAAAGAAAAAAGTCTCTGAAGTTTGTAATCGAGATGATTAAAAAGGTTCTACTTCAGAGTCAATTTGTGTAGGTTCGCAGCTGATAGACACCGAGCAATACAAACAGAACCTACAACACACTACACCCCACAATGTGCAAAAGCTCCTCTCCCTGAAAAAAATCAAGGTGAAGCCAGATTCCAGTGGTTGTTAATAATCAGCTTTCAGGGGAATGGGCACACCAGCAACATCTTTTCAGCTAGCAAACCCAAAAGCCAGCAGTCCATCCATCCACACTTTAATACAAAGCATGTGTTAACTAGGCGCTGCCTTCAGGCTTTTGACACGATGCCAAAGTGGTCCATGGTAGCAGACACTTTGGGATCACAGTAAATAAAACTGTCAGAACAAGAAAAATGAATAGTGTGAGTGTGAAAAAAATTTAATTGAAGTTGATCTGTACATCAGTTTAGCCTCTGGGGCAAACTAAAATTACTTGGCTCTTAACTACCCTAGAAACATCCAAATCACTGTCCAGTGTGATTCATGTTCCAGGCTGAATCATCTGAACCAATTAAGAAAATTTAACTCACTAACTTTGTTTTAAAGAACAATCACTCTGGCCCATTTGATACAGTAATGTTGCTCTAATCTCTGTGGATGCAATGAATTAGGACAATAGAAACGTTCAGCCTGGCTGCTCAACAACTTTGTGGCTCTTTCCTTGTGTTGCAAGCAACACAAAGACGAAGGACGTGACCTTGCTCTCAGATACCACGTGACCCTAAAATACCCCAAACTTTCAACTGTTTGTTCAACAAAGTGGGGAGAAACACAAAACAGAATTTTACTGGATTCTGCAATCTATTTATGAGGTGGAAAAAAAAAAAATCCAGTAGCAGCAATAAACAAATCAGAATACCGAACTATATTGAGTATTACTCACTCTGACTTGGAAATATGTTTTTCTACAGTTTGAAATCGCTAGGAATGTAAAAGGTGACTTTCAGGCTCAAGTAGCAACACCAGAACTACCATTCAGGCACACCCTAAGCAGCATGTACCACTGGCAAGCAAAGACACTGCTCAATTTCGTACTTGCCAATATATCTCAGAGGTAAGTAGACACAGAATGACAGAAGTGGGAGAAGAAAATGTGAAACAAATATCCCTCTTCTGCATTCACAACTGTTTCCCACTAAATATTTACAAATAATTTCTCCAAACCAGTCATAAGCAGTAATGATTCACACCTTGCCTCAGTCAACAGCAACTGATCATCATCACTGCATTAACAGTCAGTAGTTCTTAAAGAACTATCTTGCCCTTATGCAAGTAATACTTTTAATCCAGTCTTTTTCAAGATCACGTTCCCATCACCTCCCCCATACAATGCTTCTTCCCTAACAAGGGTCAATGCTTCACCTTTCTAATCATATTTAATTTTGCCATTTTTCATCTTCCTTCCCTGTTTATCTACCCTACACCACTAACTGCAGAACCAAGTACACTGAAGCACAATCCACGATGTACTGAACTTCACTTGTCTTCCTATCTAGCTCATGGATAGACTTTAAACAAAATTCAGAGTTTTAAAAAATAAAATAATCAGGCGTTTGCACCACAAGTCAAGAACTCAATGTTACTTTGGTAAGTAACAAATATAGTCTTACACGATACACACAAACACATTTAAAAATTTTAACACCAGCGACCACCTCAGAGAGATGCAGAGAGACCAGACATATGGATTTTCTTTGAGCAGCTGTTGACTACAAAGTGGTCCAGTGCAGAAGATCCATTAACAAACACCACGACAAACAGTCTAAATTTAAAACAGGTTTCACTGATCAGCAGGTAGTAAAAAGGTGAGAGGCTCTCCTCTCAATGGGGTACAACAGTGTGTGGAGAAACCACATGTAGGAGATCCTTCAACTGTTTGAAACCTAAGAAGCAACAGCTGGGTCCAGTTACATGGTAGAGGCTGCTGTGACATCTTCCCAAGGAGCAACCTACTGGCCAAAGGCAAGAAAGATGTCTAAAATAATATCACTCAAACATTCATAAAACTAAATGCCCTGCTTATAACCTCCCACTCTTAATTCTGGTCATGAACTCATTCCAAGAGTAGCAGAAAAGTCAACAGTACAGACATCTCTAGCCAGCCTCAAAGATAATGCAACAGAAATGACAACTGTCACACTTGCAGATGATAATGCGTGAAAGTTAGATCTCTGCACATTTTGATTGCTCTTTTTACAAGTTGACGATTCAGAAAGAACTGGCAGGAAAGAGTGGATACTCAGCAAATGTGGCTTTGCTTATTTTCATCATAAAGACTGATAGCAATCTTATTTCTAATAGTGTGACCAGCTCCTTTCCCAGCAACAGATCACAGTGCCCCTTCCTGGCCATGCTCTTAACATTCAATATATATTCAACTGTCCAGTGCTGAGAAAAAGTGTGGAACAGGGTGTCACAAGACAGCCAAGTCCATCCATTTTCCTTGCAATTCTGGTGGTACTTCATGCACAACAGAGAACAGCCAAGTACAGCTCAAACAAAAACAAAGCAGAAGCAATAGAGAAAAACTGAGCAGCTTCATGTCAGACGCCATCTGCTCTGTGCTCTCTTTCCCGTTGGAAGGAACTGCCCTCTGCCTGCCAGCAGCAGTGACCTTAGGGACACAACCTCCAGCCACTTAATCCCGTCGCACCTAGCTCTGGTCACGGTGATCTACATGGTGTTCACACTTGATACCTGTAGCAAACTGCAGCTGTGAATTACAACGAAAACCATGAAGCACAACAAACCTCAGGTGAGTTACGAACCAAGACTGGTACTTGAAAGTATGTTACTCAGCTGCTCAGTGCAGGAGAACAACTGCCTAATTCCACATTCATTTAATGATCATTATCACGGCCTTCAGTCACCAGCATAGGTTGCACACAGCCTTTCCCTCAGACCTCCGGTTGCCAGAAAACAGCAACAGAAGTGCTGAAATGAGAAGACCGTACCGGTTAGTCAAGGCCTTTGGCTGCCTTGGAAGGTTTCATATGTAGACCATTGCTTCAGTGGAGAAAAAGAATTTAAGACTTACAGTCATAAAGAGGAAAATGCAGCTCTCCCCTCTCCGTCCTCCACCAGAACCACTAACCACGTACCAACGTAGAGCTTTTCCTTACACGAGGCTGCCACTAAGCCAAACAGCTCCTTTGCTATACCCTGCCCCGAAAGCTTACTCTATCTGTTCTGCTGCTGTTCAGAGACGTGCAGAGCTGAGTGCTAAGCTGCGTGACATACAACAGACCAAAGTCTTTTCTTTCCGTTAGTTAATACTGTAAAGAGAGACTTCTATTTTCACTTCTTACTCTCACTGGTAACCTCCCAAGTACTAAGGAAGTTCCCATTACAAATTACATGGTTTGTAATTAATGTTTTACCTGCAGATGCCAAAGTGAGAGAAGATTCTTGTAGCTTTGCATTAGAATATTAACGCAGTGAGGCTGGTGTTGCCTTGGGCTTTCCACCACCTTTCAGAACTGGAAGTATACTGTGCAAATTTCCCAAGGCAAACAACATTCTGCATTGTTTTTTCCTACAAGCTTTCAAGTTTTGACCCAGGTATACCAGAGCAATCTATCTTTTACTAAGGACTCTTGATGAGTTTTTCTTCTTAATTAAGCCAACATGTAAGAGAAACAATCCACTTGTAGCTGATGACTACATGATTTTAGAAAGGTACTTGCAATAACATATTTCAAGAGTACAACAAATAGCCTTTAGTCATCTAGTCTAATTTCTTCAAGTTAATATCTCTTCTGAGAAGTTACGGAACACACACTAAGCTGATGTTGGCAAGCTGTTCATTATTTACTCTTAAACATGCATGCAACAATTTAAGAAAGTGCTTAACTAAATCAACATTTACAAGTTAAGACACTGCTTGTGACATGTATTATCATCCAAACTATATGCTATTTTACCATTAAATTCAAAAGACTCAGTTGGCAATTCAAGACCATTTTGGATTTACCACTTCCTTAGTGTCCCATATAAAGAACAAAACAGAAACAAACCAACATAGACAATAAAGATAACCTTTTCCAAAACAAATCACTTTTTTTTTTTTTAGAACTCCTCCTACATATACTGTGCTCTGCCACTGCAGAAAACGAAAGCCGCTCTTGAAATGAAAGCACGAAGAACACTTATCTGCAAGCACAGCTAAAGGTGCAGCTACACTTCTGAACACAGACTGCTGAGATCCCCTAAGTGGTGGTTGTATGGAAACACTGTAGCTACCAAAGTAAATCCTTTTACAAGTCACTGGGAAAACAAACAATTTTGCAGCATCTAATGTTTAGAAAGACACAAGCGTGACTGTATGCACTATGGTTACACACTTGTACCCGTACACCCACACCACATTTCCCTCGGGAGAGCACTAGCAGGTCTCACTGTCCCCCATCAGGCTCATCAGGGCTTCCTGAGCCCCGCCGGGCCCCATCCCCACAGAGGCGCTGGTGGGCCAGGCCCCGAGCTGCGCTGCTCCTGGCATGCGCATTGGGACAGGCGTGCTGTAAATCAGCTTCCTCACCCCGCACACCCAGGTACGCAGACATGAGCACCGCTGAGCCCTCCACAAGCCAAGAACCATTTCACTGGGCCCAAGCCCCCAGGTGACACATTTTAATGCCGCCCAAAACACTTCACTCCCATTGAGCGCAATGCAGTCAATTTCATTTAAATAAGCATTGCCTACAGCAAGTCCAAGAAGCTGTGGTTCAAGCAAGACGTTTTAAACAACTTCCAGCTATGAATAAAGTTTTGAAAAAAACAGGAAATGTATAACATCCCTTGCTAATTTATTTCAATGGTTAATTACCTTCAGTAAAATATTTACAGCTTGTTTACAATTTGAACCTTAATAATTTTGACTTCCAGTCATGATATTTTGTTACACATTAGACTGAAAGAGTAAAGGCTCTGCAGCACTGAAAATTGCTTCCACATAAAAAATAATTAATTTTTAAGCGAACTGCCATGATTAGGAGTATTAGAATCAGAAGGAAACTTTATGCAGTCCAGGAAGCATGTCTGCATTTCTTATTTTGGTATTCTGGTTCACGTTCTGCAACAGAAGCTGGCTCTTGCCCCCCTCACAAACACCACGTTTCCGGAGGGACATCATTATACTAATGCTGCCTGGCCCAAAATCCCCTCACAAGGCAATGGATGCAGGGCACTCGGACACACGGCGGCTCAGCCGATTCCTACTGAGGGCAGCAAGGAGGGACACAGATCAGCCTGGATCAGGCCAAGGTTACCCTATTCGTCTTCCTTCTCCTTGTGCAGAGTGCAGTGCTGTTATATATTTTACAACATATGTCATCTGAAGAACATTTAAAAAATCCTGAAATAGTTCAGACATTGCCACCAGTGTTGCTTGGAATTGGGCCTGAGCAGATAATTTATAGGCAGCGATTACAACCATGTACTTTGCAGTTCCAGTAATAAAAGCTAGGTTCCCCGTCACTTCCATTAGAGGTCAACAGGTGAGACTACAGCAGTCACCAGAATTCAGCTCTTTAATAATTATGGTCCAGGAGTTAACAGAAATAATATGGTTAAGGTTAATATGGCGTATTGGGTTTACGTGGTAAAGGTTTGGTAGCAGGGGGGCCACAGGGGTGGCCTCTGTGAGCAGAGCCCAGCAGCTGCCCCATGTCAGATCAGGGCCAGCTCCAGCCGGCTCCAAAAGGGACCCGCTGCTGGCCAGAGCTGAGCCACAAGCGATGTTGTCTGCGCCTCTGGGAGAGCAGATTGAAGAAAGGGAAAAAAACTGCTGGGCAACAGCAGCTGGGAGAGAGAGGAGTAAGGAACAGCCCTGTAGACACCAAGGTTTCTCACTGCTCTAGTCCACTAGTGATAGTAATAAAGTATATTAATCTCCCTGTGCTGAGTCTGTTTTGCCCGTGACAGTAATTGGTGAGCAACCTTCTTGTCCTTGTCTCAACCCTCGAACCCCTGTCCATTGCATTTTCGCCCCCTGTTCCTTTGAGGAGTGGGAGCGAGAGAGCAGTTGTGGTGGAGTTCCGCTGCTCAGCTGGGTAAAACCACCACATACGGGGGAGAGGAGAGGAGCAGAAAACCAATGTATATTTTTCAGTGATATCTGCCTTAGTAATAGGAATTAAAAATACATTCCAGGCTCTATTGTAAATTAACATAGGGATCCACAGTGAAGCCATAGAAAGCTGTTACAATCTCCTATGACATCACAGCTACCCATCTTTAGATCATCCGAATGAACTATTAGTTCATTTGTTTCCCTCCAGTGCTTTGAAGGAACACCAGAGATTTTTCCCCATTAGGAAATGCACAACTTATATTCCAAGAGACTAAAGGGAAACTGAGTAGAGAGCAGTGGTACAGAACATGAGACACACAGAGGCTACTCCTTCTTCATTTTGGAAGCAACTGGAACTGGACCAAAATTTCGCCCAGGCCTTTACCCTGCCTCAGAAGAGCCACCAAGGTGCAGCCAAAGATACAACGTGCTGAAGATGGAGATTGCCAGTGCAGAAAGTGTAATAACCACTGCAGAAAGGCAGGAATGCTGGGGTGGAGGGGAGGCAGGGAAACACCACACAAAAACACTTCGATGCAGAGAAAGAGAAAAAGGGAAGACGGGAACTGTCCTCTCGGCAGCTCCAATCCACTGTTCAAGACTCCTGTTTTTCTTTATACTCCCCATTCAACCTAATACGCTGTTAATGTGTATTTAGTGTGTATTGGCATGCACGTACATCAGGCTACAGGTACAAATATTTCATCACTAAACACGTGCGTCCAGGGGCACCAGAGCATTTTCGTTGAAACACGTTCTGTCTACGTTACTGTCATAAAAGTTGTAGGTGTCTCCTAGTATGACCCAGTTTGGCCCAAATATACACAAAATAGCAAAACACATATAAAGAAACTCCCAAGAAAGGGAAAGCGTCACATGCATTTTAATTCTGGATCCCAAGGCACAATACTAAAGAAACATACAAAGAAAACTTAACTCTCAGTCACTTTCAGTATGTATCCAAAAGTTGGATGCTTGAAGGAGGGAAGAAAAAGCTTTCTTTGCAAGAAGAGGGAATAATTTTGAATACTGAGGAGCCTGTAGTGAAAGCGAGCTGCTTTCTGGGTTTCCACAGGAAAAAACATGACAACAAGAATCCCAAAGCAATAGGTACAAGACAACAGAGGTGAAGGTCAGGCATATCATAAGGTTATGTTTTCTCAATTTGTTTTCTGTAGCTTTGCAATCAATCACATAGCTCTTCAAATTGTAGAATAAACAATTTCCTCGCTAAGCCTTCTAGTCAATGGGATGAATCTGAAATGCTTTTATCTCCCTGAATGTAGAGAAACCAAACAAACTGTTGCAGAAGTATACTGCAATCTGGGTTCCTATTATTGGGGTACATTCTCCACCAAGGTGCAGGAGTCTTTTGAGGAACAGAAAGAGAATCAGGAAAAAGGGAGAGCTCTCCTAGTGAGCATTAACCAGTGCATACAGAGGTTATAAGTTGACAGAAACCACTACCATCACACTATGCTCAGGGACTTCACGATAATTTAGACTGTCTAAAAGCAGCTCAATTAAGCAGTCTGTGAATATAAACCAAAAACGGTCACAGAATCACCAAATGAAACCCAAAGGTTACAAGAAAGTAACTGAAATGAATAAACGTATTTGTTGCCAAGAATTTGTCTCCTCAAAATAGTTACAGGTATACATTAACTGTAAACTGTATTCTGCACTTCAAAGATGCATCAATGACAATTTTTCAGATCATAGGTACTCCTGCACCTTCACTAGGGTAACAACTCATTACGGCAACTGCTTTTTTACAAGGGCATGTAGTGACAAGACGAGGTAAATGGCTTTAAACTAACAGAGGGCAGGTTTAGATTAGACTTTGGGAGGAAATTCCTCACCATGAGGGCAGTGAGGCGCTGGCACAGGCTGCCCAGAGAAGCTGTGGGTGCCCCATCCCTGGCAGTGCTCAGGGCCAGGCTGGATGGGGCTCTGGGCAGCCTGGGCTGCTGGAGGTGTCCCTGCCGTGGCAGGGGGTGAGAACTGGGTGATCCTTAAGGGTCCCTTCCAACCCTAAACAGATAATTCCTGCCACTTATAAAACTTACTTAGTCACCAGTTTCAACTGTTCCCTCCCCACCACACACCTCGTGTATTTCTCCATTTTGCTATCATGAGACTCAGATGAGAGAGACTATTCATACATACACTGTTTTAGACCAGCAAAAAATCACAGAAATCCAGGGGAAAAAAAAACAATTCTCTTGGTAGCAAGTGTTTGTAAATTTTAGATATTTAGTTGATAGTCTGTATTTGATGAACTCAACTAGTTATAGCTCTAAAACTTTTTTCTTTAGGTTAGATGAGTTTTCCCCATCTGCAAAAAGCAGAGCTTCGAAACCTTGAACTCCTCCTCACTTTATTTACAAGTACACTGCATGTAGTATATCACGTTACATAAAGCAGCTGATGTTTTGAGTTGTCTAATTAAATGCAAAAGTACACACTCATATCTGCTTCACAGACTCCCAACAAACCAAGAACAGAGATGCAAAAGAGGAACCACCTCTCAAGCCCTCCCACAAGCTGCAGGCTATTTCATACGCAAACTATTGTCCTTCTGAAGAGATGTGCTTTTGATGAACAGAAAAAGAAAATCACTTCCTGCCATTCTTTCTGGTCAAGGGCTTCTGCATTGCGATGAGCAGATTATGTACTCACTCACATCAAGCACTACCACTCATTATTTAGTATATTATCTACAGAAACAACAAGCAAACTCTCAGAAACATCTCTTACGACCATGAGTTATACATTCACTTTTATGCAAATGAATTAAAGCTTTGACTTTCCTCTGTTCTTTCCTTTGAGCAGAGTACAATCAAACAACCTGATGGGCTCAGAAACACAGTTGGTTCTCTTGTCACAAATATGTAAGATGGTAAGTGAATATGGATTAATCCAAGGTTATCGCACATACTTTTGCGGTGCTGCACAGATGCTTCTTCAAGGGAAGCAGCGTTCCTAAAAATCAGCCCCATACGTTTTCTTCGCCGCCTCCTCTTTTCCTCTTCTCAAAAATCACCTTACTGGGGAAGTTCAGAAGAGCCAGAAGCCTTAAAGCAAGACAGTCAGTCATAAGGTTTTCAGATCAGAGAAGAAAGATCCACATTACCAAGGACAGTAACAGGATGAGACTTGTGCAACATCTTCAAGCCCAAGATCTGAATCAGGAAGAACCCATGTAACTGCGAGCTCAGAGAAGCACGAGACCCTCACTAAGAAGCAGAGTGACAAATTCATACTTCAGCAGGTTCTCATCACAAAGAAATAAGGACTAGAATTCAAGCAGAGATGCAATTCAAGGAAAAGAAGACATCTATAGTAAAATTAAAATAGCTCGAAAAAATACTCTAAAAAATAGCGGCTGGTTATGACATTTCAAAAAAAAGAAAAAAGCTTTGCAACTGGACAGGGCATCCAAGCCAAGATGGAAAAATCATGCTGCTGCACTGAAAAAAAAAAACAATTAATGTTGTAGAAGTGTAGCAAAAAAATCCTGGAAAAGAGCCAAATAAATCCACGATAGGGAGAAAGCATTATGCCCATTTCTACAGGTAGAAGAAATAACCATTTCAAACATTTACTATATAGTAGAGACTTATGGTAGGTACAGATCACTATTTCCTAACACCTCCTAAAATGCCCCTAACCATGGAACCTACTTAAAACCAGGTAAGCCTGAACACCAATTTTAAGGAGCCTTATACTTCACATTGTACCAACAAGGCGGCACTTCAAATAGTGCATCATAAAAATTGTACTACAAAAAAAAAGAAAAAATGTAGGTTTAGTTCTGCCGTTTCTAGAACAGTACTTTATTGACACAGGAAAAAAAGGTGCAAACAACAAATCCTAGCCGTACAGTTTACAGTATGCCTATTATCACTTTGGCATAGTTACATCATATTTAATTCAGCAAATCTAATTAGGTTTGTGCAACATAAAATCTAAGACAACTACCGTATGGGTATTTCCTTTTTATCATGTGTCACTCTCAGTAAAACCAAAAAACCCAAACCACTGATTAAAGTGAAAGACCATTTAAAGATTTTTAAGGCCAATTATGTTATTTCTCTCAGAAACTTACTAGCTTTCTGTGAGAATGCTGGGGGGATGGGTGAACCTAACACACACATCCAATCCACACACTTCTGATTTTCACATTTTGTTCGCAGCCTCATGACAGTCCCAATTAATGTCATTAGAAAACAGTCTTGCAATGCACTTTTTTTTTTAATCATAAATCTAAAGCAGGCATATTTGACGTTCTATTTCCAAATCAATCGAAGCGTTTGGTGGGGAAAACTGAGAAATCTTAAGTTGCAGAGATACCCATGAGAGCAGCAAGGATTACAAGGAAAGCAAAAGGCATAAAACTACTTGTCTGATGTGTTAAGAGACCAAAGGTGTGCTGCTACAAATACATGAGCACTGAAGTAGAAGGCTCAGGAAGCGCTGGCTTGAACATGACCACATGGGCCACAGTCCCAGCTCTAAGGAACAGTACAACGCACTAAGATGCAAATCCCTACAGGAAAGTCTGCCGCATCACAGACCACGAAGGAAGACACTTGTGACTCCTTGTGACCAGAAGCACCATGGAAACAGCCAGCATCTCATGCTTTCCTGCTCTGATTTATTAGCATCTTCCCCAAAACTACACTGGTCATACTCCCTAGCTTGTCCATCAGCCTTTAAGTTCCCAAATTTCAACAGTTCAGACTGACCTGTTTAGCCTACATACTCTGCCTGAAAAGAGCAGAGACTGGCAAAGTCTCCAAAACACCCTGCAAAAATTCTGCAATTTTAGGCAATTGGAAATGTCAGTGAAGAAACAGAAGAGCAAACTCTCCACACATGTTGAGGCAGTGACCAGCACAGCAGCTTTTAAGCTACAGGTGCCTCATTACCTCCATGATAAGGCAGCACTTGAGCTCCAGTGATTTCTGAAGCCAAACTGCACTCTTGTCTCCAGGACAGGATGAAAGATGACCTCCTGAGGTCATCTAAGAATATGTTGTTATTCATCTCACTCAACCCAGCTACTGCATTTAAATAAGCTATTAAAACACTCAGAATGAAAGGACTGTCAATGGGTTGGTATCTTTAAACAACAGTATACAAAGAAGCTCACATGGTGAAAACCTCAACTACTTGAAGCAAGTTTTAAATGCATCAAGCTGCCCATTTGCTGACTTCAACAATATTAACAGTAATGTGAAAATATTAAGCAAAAGGCAAATGAGTAAGAATACATGATAACTGGAAGACAACTTACAATAACTCTAAAAGAACACGAAAAACAGATCAGCTCAACAGATTTCAATTTATTGACTTCTCAAAACTGTCTTATCAATATGACTAATAAAGCTTAGCTGGAACAAACAAATAACTGGTGCATGAAAAAAGCAAAGTATAAACACAGTTATTGTTTGGAAAAATAAAGACAAACACGCTTCTGAAGCTAATGAGAGCAAAATAAAGCCCTGTTCACAACAAAAACATTAATTTCTTGTACTTTTTTTTTTTATATATAGATGCATGGCAGCTTTAGGCTAACATTTACGACACCTGAAGATAAAATCAGGTGTTTCAACTATTCAAGACTGTGTATTCCGAGTCTGCTTAGAACACAAAGTGACCCTTTAGTGAATAATGATAAATCAGCAGACGGCCCAATGTGTTAGTAGTGTTTTCTCACGTTCAAAGCAAAGAGTCATGCGCAAGCGCAGCCCAACTTCACCCGCCCCTCACCCTCCCAGACAAGGTACTTCCAGGGCTCTCAGGCCGAGCTGGGAACCGCCATCACCCACTCCACTTACGTACGCGGTCCTGTGCCTTGCGACAACACGGAAAAGTTTATAACCACACATATGCACGTGTTTTAATGAAGACTGCCCTTCCTTCAGAACATAATACAGTACTTGAGACAAAGACTATATGTATCCAATTTCCTATTACCTTCTCATCTTTTGCTGGTCATGTTGACAGTAGCAGGTTTGGAAACTACTTACGAGAAACACTTCAAGTTCATGCATGTATTATCCAAGAGTCACCTAGCTACCTACAGAAATTTCACAACTCTCTCCTTTACGAAGCCCGTGTTTCTGACAGCCTTCTCCTAAAAAAAGCTCAGAATGATACTGCTAAATTACATACCTATACTTCTGAGTAATTTATACATGTGCAGGTCACACAGAGATATATGTACTAATTCATTGCAGAGCAGTTTGGCTTTTCTGAAGTTTAAGTTACATTCAGTTAATGTAACACAGATGTAAAAATCAAGCCCTGAGTTAATGTAACACAGATGTAAAAATCAAGCCCTAAGAATGCTTTAATACAGCAGCTAGTTAGCTTACAACATTTTGCATAGGTATCAGGCCTAACTGACAAGGCAAAAAACAATCGGTTTGCGCCTCTCCGGCTTATATTCTCTTCTCTCACCGAGGTGGGTGGGCCTGGCTTGCAGCCGAGCACCCCCATAGCTCATTCTCCCCGGGCGGGACGGGGAACAAAGCAGAAGAAAAAGAGCGAGAGAACTGGCGGGTCTGGATCACTTAACAAAGGGAAGAGAAGAGAAAGGCAGAAACCAAACAAACCGCGAGGCGAGGCGACTCGCTCCCACCGCCTCCGCCGGGCACGCGACGCAGCCGCCTCAGACGCCGGAGGCACCCCCCGCCCCTGCCGCCCTTTTTAACGGCTGAGCATGGCCTTATATGGCAGCGCCCGCCCCATTGGTCGGCTCGGGCCGCCCGTCCCCGCCCGCCGCCTAACGGTCGCCCAGGTGTAACGGCTCCTCGGCGCCGCAGCCGCGCGCCCCCCGAGGCCGCCTCAGCCGAGTTGGCGCCGCCCCGGCCCCGGGTGTCACGGCAGCTGCCTGGCGCGGCCCAGCGAGGGCTCTAGAGCGGGCTCCCTGCGACTGCTCCGGCTATTCTCAATCAACCGATCGATCGGTCAACGCTTGCGCTTAAAAGAAAGTTTAGAAACCACCTCATTTTGCTCACTAGTAGTTAAATCCATCTTGAAGTCTGTGCTATACTAGTTCAGGTTGGTGGGGGGGAAATTTTGGGGAAAAATGAAAGCGTTTGTTCCGTTTCCTTTTTTTTTTTTTTTTAATCTGTTTCATAAGCATCGTTTATAAATTGCAAACATAAATGAAGTTGTATCACCTTTTCGTTTCTATACAGAAGTTTGACTATGGAAGGCTGGAAAAACAAGCAGTGCAGCAGACCTCAAGAACAAGAAAGTACTTCACACCTGCACTCTGAGTGGGCTGCAGCCAGAAATCTTACTTTTTCTCTTCAAAACCATCTGAGCAATCCCTACACAGGTTAACACATTAATATTTAAAACACCACTTAAAGAAAAAAAAAAATTACATCCCCTGCTTTTCACATGCACACAACCAAAAGCCAGAGTCTCATTTTAAAGGATCCCACTCCCCCTGCCCATTACAGTACTAGCAACCCCCCCCCACGTCACCTTCCAGAGTTTTAAAAATCTCCCAATTTCCTCCTCGCAGCAGGAATTCAGGTCCTCTGCTTTCTAACTCCAGCTTTAACAAGTTTTCTTGCGATGCCAATCAAGTCAGGCTTCTTCACCCTTGTCCACCACTGAACAGGCAGCCCTACCAAGCCTTGCACACTGCACACCGGGGGGGTTCTTGGTGTGGTTTTGTTTTTTTGGGGGGTGGGGTGGCTTGCTTAGCTCCAGGTTTGCTTGCTTTAATCATTGATCAGTCCCTTCCTAAGAGCAGTCTGATATCCGCTACTGCATTCCCTGCAAGGTAATCCTAACACTTCTAAACACATTCAACTAGCTGTAGATTTAATGGGACTGAGAAGCAACTACGCTTGTAGGAAGAAAAGGATTTTTGAGAAACCATACAAGCTCAAAAAAAAAGTAAACCTAAAGAAACCGAGCAAGACAATTTGATTAGGAAGGAGAAGAATCAGCTATCAGCAGACAAAACCAGACAGACAAATCACCTGACAAAAACGGATGGATGTCTGTAAAACACAAACCAGGAGAGTGCGGCTGGAAGAAACGGCGCTGCTTCGGCAGCATGGACAGGCATGGAGGGCAACTTTGCCTTTCCATTCACCCTCCGGCCTGTCCCTGGAGAGTCTTCTGAACTACCTTGTTGGTTTTGTGACAAGGAGATGAGACATCCTCTATGACATACGGCAACTTTTAAACTTTCGAGATTCACTTCAGTCCCACATGAAGTCTGAGACCCTGAAATGCCTAAAAATAAGAAAAGCCTTTTTGCACTTTTGTATATGGCTCCTATTTCACTCTCAAAGACTGTGGCAAATGGTTAAGGGAGTGATTTTCACCTTTCCCTCAGCAACATTTTAGTACTTAGAAATCCCCAAGCATTGTCTGTTTGGCTACGTTGTGTAATTCAGGCCTGATCCACGCTACAAAGTGCTATCCAGCACAGAAAGCACTGCAAGAGTTCAACAGATGGAATCCTTCTGGCAGGAAAGCTGACAAAGTCATTCCAGAGGAAAGCATGCACAAAGCAAGGTTACCCGGATTTCCCAAACATACCTACGTAACACCTATGCAGCAGTTTCTAATCTTCTTAGCTACTTGCAGCACAGGTTTCCATGTGAATCAGGCCTATCCTCAAAAAGCAACAAGTTCTGGAATTTTTAGACATTCATGTAAATGCTGATATTTGCTTTATTGGTATTTCTGAGCAACCAAGTATTTAGAAATGCTTAGAAGCAGCTGGTGGACCTTAAAAGCTCAGAAACCAAAGAATAGCAATGACAGCCCTTACCAGAACCCCAGGTAATTTGAGTTTTATTTTGAATTTGTCAGTGCATGACTTAAAACTGTAGGGTTCCCAGAGGTTAAACATTCTGCAAAAAATACAAGAATACACAGCAGGCTTTGCACAGACTGTAAATGCCAAAACTATAAATCTTAAAAGCCCATAATTTGTTTCTTCCTAGCCTTTGAGAATTAATGGGATTATTAAATGCAGCGTATCAGAAATGAGAAGAGTTTAAGCCTTCATTAATTTAGGAAACATCTGATTAAGCAGCATTGCCTGTGTCACTCTGTGCACCGAAACTTCCTGTGCAGTCTTCCTAGAAGCAGTTATAACTTGAGGTCACTCTCATTCATGTAACTTTGCTACTTTTTAGGACATGTTTTTAATATCAGTGCATAAAACCAAGTCAAAAGCAGCCTATTAAATGACTAGTTTAAAACAAACAAAGAAACAAAAACCCTTAACAAATGGGGAAGTTTTCAAACCTTACCATTAATAAAGAAAGAATCCAAAGCTAAATGCAACTGCATCACCACCTACTGGGCAACGATCAACATGGGCTTAATGCTGGATCAGTCAAAAAAAAAAAAAAATGAAGGTGACATTTTGTAATGAAGACTCTGGCAGTCTCTAAGACAATGGATTATGATGTGCACTTTATATCAGCATCAACCAGTTATGATGCAGGAATGCAGTCCAAATATCCTGGTATTTTGAAATGGCAATATCAGGAGTGAAATTAATGGCACCACCATGCTTTGGCTCGCTCCCAGCTCCGAAGTACTTTGCAGCAACTGACTCCAATAACCAAACTGGAAGCCACTGAGTAGCACCTGAAGCTGAGCACTGCACTATCAGCCTGAATCGAACACATCTAGTGAAGCTTCGAGGCTTGCCTTTCCTCAGGATCCGCCCCCATGGCTTTGCAAATTTGTTTTCACAAAGAACATACCAAAAAGAATATACATAATTATAAACCAAAATAGCCCCAGGCAAAGAAAACATTGAGCTACCTCGTGCAGATATCCTGAAACACTCCCTGTAGCTACAAATGACGGAAAAAAGAAGGGAAATAATTTCCATTATCCACTCTTTCAAGTTTTGTATTAATGACAAATCTCTGAGGGGACCCTGTGGACAAGAGAATTTAAGACTTTACTAAGCACCTATTGTAAACACTATGGGGAATATGCAGCCACCCCTCACAGTACCTTCATCCCTCATGAAAAGACAGAGATCTTGAGCATCTTTGAAAATATCCAGTCCAAAATCAGTGGTTTCTTAACTGAAGTGGTCTCAGAAATGCAAAAATAAACACAGGCTTCCATGCCCTGGATCTTCAGCAAAAGTCACTGATTGACAAAACAGGCTTTATTGAATATCTTTGACATATGAGGCATCAACACCTGACTGAAAAAAATCCCCCAAAAACATAGAAACAGAAATGCAAAATCCAGTAACAGAAGCACAAGGGAAAGAAAAGTTTCATTTGTTAACCAATAAGTTGGGTAAAAGATCTACAATATGTGCTAGCTTTCTCATCTTAAAAAGAAAAAAAAATTAGCAACAGCAATCATTTGGGGAGGCTTACTTCATGTGATTTTTCTCTTTTTAAATGAAAACCCTGCTGTCTGAGAAACATGGAAGGAGAAGTGAGCTTGCTTTTGTGACCTGCGTGGGCAGAGCAGAGGGAAAGATGGCTTCTTGCAGTACCATTAGAATACTAATCACAATTAGGGGAAGATGAGTGCATCTTCACCCACTGGGAAGATTCACAACAACTGCATACATGGTATGCAATTAGCAACTTGTGAAATGCTGCATTTACTACAGTGCTCATTTTGGGAAATCAAATAAAAGAACTATGTTAAATGTAAATTTGAATTAAAGTAACCAATGGAAGGAGCTGCTTAGCTAGAATTTAACCATTACATTACTCTGAATGTAGCTTGCTGTATCCAACTCGCAGGTAGAAATTCGGAGGCAGGACTGTAGATAACAGACCATCGAGAGCAGATTTGAGAGAGGCAGAATGGGGAACACAGGTAGATGGTAGAGAAGACCTGTACTGCCTAATTGGAAGTGCAATTTGCACTCAAAGCGAGCCATGAAAAATGGCTTTGCTATAAATAGGAGTCTACTGTATATTGCATGAACTGCACACAGCACTGAAATCCTAAACGGAAGCAATTGCTGTTGTTTGAGCTTAAAACCATCTCAGGGAGAGACCCTGGGCTGTGCAGAGCAAAGACAAGAGAGGGGAAAGCAAGATTAAGGGGCAGGTAGCATCAGCGTTGCTGGTACTTGCTCGTTCCCATTTTAGGGAGAGGCAGATTAAGCTCACCGAAATAATCCTCAGGAGGGGAAGACATGCAAAAGCAGAAACCGCATGGAACAGGAAACAAAGACAGCACTGAAGAAAAGAAGCATTTCCAAATGAGCTTCTCACAGATTGCTGTATAAATGTGACATGTATATAACAAGGATTTAACAACCTACTACTTCGAAGCGTAAGTCCCGAAGTCACTTGGCAATGTCCATAATAAAAGATTTAATCAGTACATTCACATATATACAGAACGCAGTGGTTAGAACAACACATACTGCCTTAAAAATACATATCAAAGTTTCTCAGAAGCTGCAGGGCATGAAAATGCAATGGAAATATCTGAAAGCAGGAAGTGAGACTATAGAACACCTCATTTTTCTAGGCAGGAAAACAAAACTGTATTTGAAAGGAACCATAAAGCTGTAAGACAAAATGATTTCTGATCTAATTTAAAGGATTATCTAAAAACCTAATAATCTCTGCTTGTAATTAGATAAATGGCACACTCAGATTGATTAAGCTTGTCATATACAGCAGGAGTACACATTCCTCTTCTATATAAAACAGAGAAACAAAGTGCTCAACTGGAATATTCTTAAACTGAGAAATACCAGTAGGTAAAAGCTCAACAGACAACGAGAGGCACGCTTTTAACACATGGATACCACTAAGATATTTCGGATTGGCCTGAAAAGTTGGCTATGCACAGTACTGATGTATCCTCCTTAAGTTTAAAAACCACTCCCTGTTCCTGACCCCACTTCTAGGTGGCTGTCTGCCTTTCCCATCCCACAGAGGCACGCACAGCCAGGCTGAAAGCATGACCCGCCGCTCCAGGTTGCTGCTTCGAGAAGATATTGCCATGCTGATCTCATTCATCAGCGCGCCTTGCTAATTTTGGTAAAGAGCAAGCAAGCAACCGTGGGAACAACAACAAATGAAGACCATCCATTTAGCTGTCACCTTGACCGATTTCAGTTTCCACTTAACTGTTACCACCTCAAATATTCTCATCTTCCCCAGGCACTTCCCCAGAAATGCAAATGCCAGATCCTCCCCTGAGCTGCAGGCAGGAGCGTTCCCATCCTCAGCAGTTCTGGAGGAGAGAAGCGGTGAAAGAAGAAACACAGCAGGCACATCAGTGCCAGCCACAGATGGAATTGCAGATACAAACTATACTAAAGCCATCATGAGAATGTGTGTTATTTTCATTACATTCTGAGAATAACTGAAGATATGCCACAATGACTTTCAGTCTGCACAGTTTACGGACTTGGTGCAGACATGTACCCTTCCATCCCTTCGAAGCATTCACACGACTCTAGGCTGTTTCTTTAACAACCAGTGAAAAGTCTCTGACAAAATCATCATGCAAACTTTGCAGATGTGTAAAAAGCATTATCCTTCTAGCTGAAGGTTCATACACATAGCTCTAACCCCAGAAACAACAAGCAACAAAGCATTCCCATTCCTCTGGCAGGAATTTTGGGAATGTTTTGCTGCATCTCAAAAGCCTTGAAGAACACACAAGAAAAAAAAATGTAACACATCAAAAACTCTGAGACATAAGAAAAAGAATCACACCATGAGTTATATTAACGCTACTCAGTTTGAATGAGACAAGACAGTGCATCAGGGCACTGAAGACGTTAACATAAGCCTAATGCCATTAATGACTGAGAAAACCTGGGTTTTCAAAGTGAAGGATTGCTACTTCTATTAATAGGCGAGAGGCTCCATAAAACTTTAGGATCAGCAACCTGTACTGACTTGCTTCTCTGCAAATTTTTAATTTATTGACACAGAACACAATTGCACAGGACTCCATACAAAATAAAAGACGTTTCCACTCACATCTGCCCTGGATGAGTGTGATTCTTCAGTTTACTTGCCTGTGTTAGACAAAATGTCAATAGCTGCAATAATAAAAAGTTACTTTGGGAGCAATGCCTTATCTCAAGAGTACAGCAAGTAGAGTGATTCACAGGAGTCTAATAGCTCTGAAACACTTGCGAGGCCAGTCACTTAGCCTAGACCTATCCTTTAAACAACAACAACAACCACCCCAAACCTCTTCCCCCTCCCCTTGCCAAAAACCCTAAAAAGAAATTGTATGCATAATATAGGCGGTAAACAGTCTTGGAAAAATTAGAGCACATATCACAGAAAAAAATACATTTGAAGATAAATATTAAAAGATGTCATTTGGTTGGTTTTAAATTATCGATATTAGAGTATGCTAATAATTTATGCTAATGTAAGACAGAGCAAAATACTCTGCATCCCTTCTCTCCAAATACTAATGAAATACTATTACTGTTCTTGCGATGAGAATAGGTTTTGTTCTTAAATTTAGTTGGCCTTCTAAAAACTTACTAAACCAGCAGCTTTTCTCCATTTATTTTATAAAATATTGGTCACTGAATGTGACTAAGTAACTATGAACAAGAAATCTGCATCAAGTGTATGGCAGGAAAGAAAAAAACTGCAATTTTATTTGCTTTTCTTTTCCCATAATGTCATACTTACTCCTAGATGTTCTCAAATGCTCAAAATCATTACAAATCAATGTGTTTTATTTCAAGGAATTGATGTATATTTAATGATATTTCAGTGTTAATAATTGAGCAAATGGGGAATCATTTTTTTTAAGAAATAGCAGGAATTGCTCCAAAATCCTCTTCTAGAGAGCAGCAGACATTATGCTACTTCCCGTAACCCACATCTTGCAAGAACTAGTTTTCCAGGAATTTTATAGAGCTTATTACTACCAACACGTGGAATGCAAGACTCCTTTTTCCCCAACTCTTACGAGAAAATATGACCAATTTCTTGCTTGCAATTGTCACAGAAACCCTATACTGAAAATAAAGTTCTCTCTCCATTCCCACAAAGAATACTCCAGTTCCCAAATTCTTCTGAAGAGGGAAAGTAGGAGAAAAGGACCAAGCACCAGATGAAGAAATTGTTGGAAGGACCAAGTAAAGCGCCGCGATCACAAAGCACTACAAAGTCAAAACAAACAAACAAACAAACAAAACCACACCAACAGTGGGCCTATCACACCTTTCAGTAGGGAGATGGGTAAACAATGAATGGTTTTGTATTTTTTTATGGAGAAGCTATTCTGTTTGGCATGAGCAAACCCACACAATTTGTGTAGCTCCTTATTTCAGCTGGGCTATACATAAAGGAAAACATATTTATACATGTCCATGATTTTGAAAGCACTTGCCATTTCTGAAAAGTTGTATATCTCACGTTTTAACTTTAATATTCTACCTCTAATACCTGGAAGTCACTAGAGTACTCTAAGTCAGCTGATTTGGGTCATAGCATAGATGAAAAAAAAAAACAGAACAAAACAAAAAAAAAACCTCTTTCAGCTATCCACAGACAGGAGTACACACAGAAACATGCATTATATGTATTAGAAACTAAACACTCAATTTCCTTTCCACTTCTCATATTAACACAGTCAATGCATTCAAAGAAATTGCGTTAGAAGGAGAATGTATTGCTCTATAACAAAGTGTGAACTCCATGACTTTTCCATCATTTTCAAAACAAATTATGGAACAAAATAATTCACATTAAGGGTAATTACCATACAGCTTCCAGCAGCTACACAGATCCAAATGCCACACAGCGCTCCTCACAACATTCTTGTGGAGGAATAAAATGCATTCATCTGGCCCTGCCTGCTTCTGGGTTTGGTCGCAAGTTCTACTTCTTTCTACGGAATGGGGATACTGATCCCCCGACGTTTGCCTTTGGAGAGATGGGTCTGCCATCTTTTAGCTCCCCTTCCTACTGCAGAAGAGCACAGTGAGGAATCACAGGCTGAGATGCCAACGCAACAATGGCACCTCCCTGTATACCCCTGCTGCAGAGCCAACAAAAAAGGCAGCGCATTTCCCTCTTCCTGGATGAAAAGTATGACAACACACTTGGGGAATATTCTGGTTAGTAACAGTGATTGCCTTATTACATGGAGTCAAGAGAGTCTACCAGGGTTTTGGCAGAACAGCGTTGAATGTGCAAGTCTTAACTAGCTGGTTACAACCTATAGCTCAGAAACTCCTCCTTCTACACAAATCAATACTTTCAAACAATGTTACTGGAGTTAGTACTACAGTGCTTTGAAAACATGTTCATTGGATTTCTGCAGAATTCATACAAAAAAACTTAGCAAAGACTTTTTTTTTCTTTTCAACTGATGGTATCTCAGAGGACATACCCTTAGCAAGCTTTGAATACAAGGGTATTCTGAATAAATCTCACAGAAATCCGACTGTAAAGTATAGGGTACTAAACAAACCTTCCTTCCAAATATTAACATAACGGGAAGCTTTTCTCAGGCAAATAATTTGCACTTCCATATGGATTCAGTGATCCAGAATCAGAAAAATGTCACTCGGCCACCTCTCTAAAATAACAGGAAAGTAATCATTAGCTGGACTAGCATGATACAGCTCATTAAGTATGCTACTGTCTTCGCTGGTACAGGAAACTGTTTATAATTCTGCTGGACGTGCTCAAGCTTCCCTTTCACTAGGGCTGGAAATGAAAGAAACTTCCAGATAATGCAAGCCAAACATCTGGCACATTCAGAGAACACTTGCATGCTAATGATGGTGGGAGAAGTAATATCTCTCATCAGTTCATTTCATAACAATCATGTAGGTTGTGTGGTGAGATACGAAGTACAGAAACCTTTTTCTTTTTTTTTTCCCTCCCCATCGGGCACTCAGATTTCTCTCATTTTCTGTGCATATCTACTGATACCCCAGACATCTGTGAGATAGAAACCAAAGACTACATCAGCACTGCCGCTACTTACTAGTTCTACATTCCCGCAGGTCTGCTGAAGTTAAGTTACATTTCTCAGGGGATATATGTAGATTTTTGCCCTTAGAGTCTGACGCCAATCCATGACCCATTTCCAGTTGTGCAAAGCAAGAGTTTGGCACTTGCTCGTGCTGCCAACGCTACCTGGGCTTTGCACACACGTACACAAGCTGTGGCAGAGACTCTGGCACCACCTGCCCCTCAGAAAGCCCTCGGTACTCTCCAAAGTGCAACGGGTAATGGTATGAAACCTGCTCAAGTGCCAGCACCTGGTGTGCGGGACAGACGTGACCGAGCCTGGGGCAGGACCAAGGGCTGGAGCTGTCCCAGGGGATGCCGCAGGCAGCCCGCTGAACACACCACATCCCTGCTACCGCACCGCGTGGTGCAGGGGCCAGCGAGCTGAAGGCACAGAAGCTGCTCTTCAAGCCTGCTGCAGGTGGTGCAGCCAAAGCAGGGCTGGCAGCCCATAGCCCTCACAGTGATCCCACATGAACAGCACGGAGCTGCTGCGCTCAACCCAGAGGGGTAACACCAGTCCCCCTCAGCAAGGCTGCTAATACCCAGAGCTGGATCTAAAGTGGATACTGCTGCTGCTCAAGAGGGGTGCAGACGGAGGTGATGACACTGGGATGCAATGCCCATCACGACAGGAGCTGGAGGGGTTCGCCTGACAGCAAGCATGCCCCGCTGGGGCCTCAGCACTGCCTTCTTACGTTCAGGTTTCAGGCAACTGCCCCTGGAAATTGCCCCAGCTGACCCAGCTCCTCTTGCAGCACAAGACAACTCTTGTGACAGCCTCGACCGCTTCTGGTGGCATGGCAGAGGGGCTGGTCTGGGGGAGGACATGGATGTAACGGTGGCTGTGGCATCTGTCCAAGGCGCAGGCTGGGGAACCATTTGCAGTGAGTCTCACAGACCCCACTGCTCCAGCCTCACCTGCGAGTGGTCACACAACAGCAAAAACACCAAGCAGGCACCATTACAGGTTAATGCAACACTACTCTCTGGCTTTATTTAACAGTAGGTCTAAAAATCACTTGCCAATGAACAACAGAGCAGGTTCATGTCACGCAGAGGGGGCGAAGCAGATTTTATCTGTAGTTAGAGGTACCTGAACAGTGACATTGCTGAGGTAGATACCACAAGAAAGTGTTTTGCATTGAGCTAAGTCAATGTGAGTAGGTAAAAAGGCAGAAGTTAGGCCAGAATGCCAGCAATGGGTCCATCCGCAGGATGGTTCCTGTTGTGTTCTCAAGTCTCTGACGTTGACCCAAGGCCAAAACAGCACTAGGTCTCGGATTAATCAGTCATCTTTTCTCTGGAGAGCTCTGTAAATGCTAGTGCCAGCCCTGAGCTATGTCTAGTGTGCAACTCATCAGCTGAAACAAGTGTAGTAATAACTAACCATGGTCTACCGCGGCTCATAAATTGCATGTGGACTCCACTTTCCAGCTGATGCTGGGAAATCTGGGAGAGTCTAAGCTACTGCATTTTAAATCACAGGGCCATTATTTCTTATCCTGCTCCCTGCCTCTAAGGAAAGCATTGCCTATGGTGTGTTCAGTCAGAATCATACCAGAACAAAGAACAGGAGGCAAGGTTAACAGAGAAGCACATTTGTTCTACTTGTTTGCAGGTACACTCAGGACAAGTGAATATTGCAGATCTTTGGCTGCATCTCAAGCAGTATGCGTAGCATGAAGATTAACTTACAGAGGCAAAACCAAACCTCACCCTAGGCTCTTCAGAAAACAAGCTGGACACTGCATGGGTCTGACGTGGTCACAATAGTACAAATTAAACGAGCTTCCAAGGGTACAGAAGCAGACTGAGGCATTCACATCTCACTTCCACCCAAACCCACAGGTCACTTTGTATCAAGACAGCCCAAACTCCATTGTATTTGAAAAACAGAGGGTTGTCAATCCAAGCAATCATCACTTCGTCAGCATACCATCTTCCTCACACCCCTTCACACATTAGTTTGGTGTGAAGCACATTACACTGAGCATCTCACCCGTCCAGGCCACACAACACTCACCACTTGGGCAAGAAGCAGCTCTTATGTTTTGCTCAGGACAGATGAATCCTCTACAGCCATTCACATATGCCCAGGAAAGGATGAATCAATTCAACACAGCATGGGCTGTCTGCTAGCTATGCTCCAGATCCACCTTAGGAAGAGTTGACTCTACCACAAATGATAGCTTGGTGGTCATTTCACTATGTATATGGTCCATAAGTACAGAAACAGAGAGATGATTTTGTCTGGCATATTTCCTGTGAGGTTCATGACTTCAGAGGTAGGTCAGGTAGAATGTAATTCCCCTGGTTTTGTGACTGCGGACCAGAAATGGTAAGCTATCCAACATGCTGGCTACTCAGCAAGAACAGGCCTGAACAGTTTTTTAATCGATTTTACAAAGAATCCAGGCCAATATGGTATGGTGAGCTTATCTGGTTAGCAGTGATTTCAAAGGTGCAGCACTACATTCTCTGATCAGGATGCTCCAAGCACACAGAAAACAGAACTTGAGACACAGAAGCGGTGGTGAATATGGAGTTATTCTCAACACACATTACTAAAGAAGCTGCTCAGTAGGCCGAAAGGGAACTTCTAACATTGAGTCACCAAAGCATCAAGCATGCTGGAAACTCATTACAAAACCGTTAAAGGAAGGATACAGCATGAAAGTACATCACCAAATTAAAATTAAGTGTCGCTTCTTTATGAACCAAGTACGTAAATTTATGGACCAAGAACAGCTCTGTACCCCATCATCAGCTTCCGACCTATTGTGTCAAACAGCAGCTGTTTTACTTGGCTGTTCCTGGTCTGTGAGTGCTGTGATTATTACCATATTCAAGGTGGGACTTCTCAATTTTTTTCTACCATCTGCTAACTTGTAATCAAAGTCCACTTTCCCAGGGCCAGCAGTGCAGCAGGTCCAGCATGCACTGTCACAGCTCGAAAACATGGAAGCACTTTACAAGGACATTAGAAGAGCAGTAAAAACAACAGCAACAAATCCTTCCTGCAACGTTCCAAGCTCTCCTACCAGAAGCCAGAAGAAATACCATGGCTGAGACTGGGCAGATGCTTGCAACTTACAGGCTACGTCTGGATCAGGAACTTTCACTTGAGGAACCTAAATTGTCCTTCTGCAACCTAGAAGCATCCTGGCCTTCAGATGCAAACTGTAACAGATCGTATTTGTGCGAGTGAATCATCAAAAATTACAGCTCCAAATCCTCGCGTACAATTTGTGACAATCCTGCTCTACTCTTTCCTCACTCATTTGATCTAATACAGAGTAAACGCTTAAAAATAAAAAGAAAATTTATCTCATTTATAATCCAACGTGTGCTGGTGTGCTGGGAAGGAAAAGAGTACTACCAATCAATTGCGATTTTTTGGAAATGCCAAAGGAATTTTAGCATCTCAGATGGAGAGCATCTCACATGGAAAGTAAATTCAGCTTACACAATAATCCACCACAGCTCCAAAGCCAAAGCACCAGTGATATTCAAAAGAGTGAACAATTTCAGGAAAAAAAAGTCATAGCTGAATTTCACTTCAAAAAAGGTATATGATATTAAACTGCCATAAAACTTTACGAGACATTAAGTGCTTTAATAGAGCTTACAATTCTTTCTGTATATTGTGATACCAAGGTTTTCTTCCTGAAAGCCTGGACTTTGTTCTGGATTTTTGCACTGAAATCTTGCAGATATTTCTCTGTCAAACCAACAGTTAATGTCTGTCTGCGCATGAACTTGCTGGCAATTTAGCTGACAGTCTACTCAGTGGAACGCGTTAAAGCAAGTGGGGCACCACCAAAACAAGGACTGGAGCGCAGACGTACGGACTGCTGAAGCACATACACTGAACAGCTGAAGACTGTACAGTAGTTACCATACACATATGGCACACACGTTACGTATGCATCTATAAACGTATGTAGAGAGCATACACTCAGGTACGAGCACAACAGTAGCGTGGTTGTGAAACTGCGCCATCTGAAAGTACTAAAGCAAGATATGAACCTTAGAAATACTGTCTTCAGTGGCCTTCAGACCAGGTTGTGAGTTACTGCAAACAACAAGCTCCAGGTTCAATTACATCTGCTAGCTTTCTGGCATGACCTCACCATAACTGGAAAATTGTATGATGTATATCCAGCACGTGATCCTCCTATGCTGGGGAAAAAGGAAAAGATCATCTTAAATATCCTCTCTACAGGCAGTACAGAAAACAGCATCGGCAGCATTTGAAGAAATGCCTTCCGAGGAAGGCTTCTGCTCCGTCAGGACAAAGCTAACAACTTCCACACCCACTGCGGTCTCTGGATGACATAAATGGCCACTCTTTGGTGACGGAGCTCGCTACAACAAAGTGAGAGCACAGTAGCCACAGCTAATGACGGGGTTGAAATGCTGATGGTGTCACCATGTCTGGCCTGATTTTAGACAGAGTTCTTCCACTGACTGTGGTTGGTTCTCTCAGAGTGCAAAGATTTGCCAGTAGAAATAACTGTTTGCATTCAAATGCAGGGAGCCTGGGTAACGAAACAGGAACCACTGGTGCAACCACCAAACTTGATCTTGTTATTTCTCCAGACATGAGCACAGTAAATATTCTCTAAATGATTTTCCATCTGAGAGATACAAAGCCAGAGGAGCACTGTATGTTAAACTTCAGTATTAGTTTTGATCACAATCACTCTAGGAAGAGATGATCCAGTCAAATTACATTTGACTGCAGTAATGCCATAAACCTTGAAGTACCACGCAGATTGCTGTAGCATTCTTAAAGAAGTAAGAACTATTAGAAACTGTGCCACCACTGGAGAATTCAATTTTCCAGACACAAAGAGAAAAGAATACTAACAGCAGTGTAATTTGTATACTCATACGCGATTGATGCAGTGGATAACCTTTATATCTGTAAGAAATAAGGTTAACTCATACTCAATTTTCAGAGAATTCACTCACAGAAAGTAAACTGGATTTGAATGGTAATAAGCTGATTAAATAAAATGGAAGAACAAAAGAAAACAGATTTGTAATTAAGGGTTAGCAGCATTTGTTTTGAATAAAAGAAATTAAGGGAACTAACTAGAAAAATCTACTGACTTGAGGAGTTCAGCTATCTGAATATGAAGGAGGTCCGGATATCTTCAAATACAAGGTATTCAACCCTTCAGGATTCCAAGGAAGGATAAGCGAGAGAGACTTTCAAGAAGACTTTTGGTTAGCCCTGAAGTGGTCAGGCAGTTGGACTGATCTTTGGTCCCTTCCAAGTGAACCTGTTTATTCTATCCTATTCTAAGACGGCACGCAGTTGTTTTTTTCCTGAATGAATGAATGTATATCTAACAATTAACTACCTCTACATTTGAAGGCTTTCAATGAAAACATCAAAAAAAAAAAAAAGCCTAAAAACATATACAATGAAGAGGTTAAGAAAAGATGATATCATGGGAAATACTGTAACAATCTCAGGAATATTTCCAAGTCTAAATGCAGTTTTTTCCTGTTTTTGATGGTTTTATAAAGTTTCTTTGGCGTTTCAAGTAGGGAAGGATCCGGAAAGGAACACCCTGGATTCCCACGCAGAGTGAACAAGATTTTCAGGAGGATAAGGTCAAAGATGTCCTTTGGTATCTAGATTATTTTTAGTAAGGGTTGTAATTAATGTTTACTGTGGTATGAGAGGAAGGTGATGAATGGTGAAAGAAAAAATGTAAGATACACAAGGATACAAAAGAGGAAATCATCATAAGGTGAAAGAAAAAACTTTAGGGGCCATTGAAGAGTCAGGCCCCAAGTTATGAAACAAATGACACACAAAATGGAACATTGCTAAGATTTCGTTTAACTGGGATACCGCTTACAATTAAAGAGTAGGCAATAAATTATTCATGATTTAAGTTAAAGAAGAATTTTCTACAAGCCTATAAAACTTAAAACTTACTTCTGTGGCACATAGACTAAGTGTTTTTCCCTTCTAATTTCCTTCCAAAGGCATGAAAGCATTGGAAAATATGACCAAATTTAATATAGGTTTAACAAAAGGTAGCTTGTGAGAGACTAACCTAAGAGATTATTTCATCAGATAACATTCTCCAAATGCTGTAGATCTTACTAATCAGGATTTTAGCAGAGCATTCCGCAGTGTCACATGGGAAACTGTTAGCTAAGCTGCAACCAGCACAGCAGTTCTGAGATGGGCAAGCACTTGGACAACAGCAGAAGTCCCCAGACTTCAAGTGATTATTAGAGAGTCTTAAGAATCAGTCTAGGACCTGATTTTATTAAATCTTTCCCCTAATAACTCTGCCGCTGGTATTAGGAAAAGGCTGGTAACGCACTATACAAGAGGGATATGGATATCAGAAGAGAGGACTTAGACATTATGCAGAAATAACTGGATGCTGTGAAGAAGTGAAGTAGCAGAAACAGGACAAAGTTCAGCAAGGCACAGCACGAGGTCATGTACTCGGGGACTACAAGAGTCTTCCTGGTATGCTGTGTGCTTCCCAGTGAAAACTGCAAAGGAGGAGAAACAGCAAGTTATAGTTAACTGCAACATAATTATAATGAATAATGAATGTCATCCAGGTGTAAAAAAGCAGATGTGACCCTTGGATCCAGAACGTATTTCCAATAGAAATCAGAAAGCGATGGTATCACCGAACAAAACACTGATAATGTGTACAAATGAATGCAATGCACAATTTTCTTCACCACACTGAAGAAAGAGGAACTTGGGACTGAAGAAGGACTCCAAAAGACAGCCAAGACACTGGCGAAAATGACTTTTGGCACAACAAATGGTCAAGACTGCAGTTACCCTGGAAATGAGAAGAGTCTGAGCGCCAGGAGCTCCAGGATTCCAATAGAGCACCAGGGACAGAAGAACAAAAACTCAGCCATCCCCTTGTTTCCAAGAGGGGGCTCAATACGTACTCCCGCAATGGTATCATGATGTAGCTGCAGCAGCAAGAACCACATGGATGGCCCTTTCCAGTCTTAAGCTCCTAATACGTACTTGAAATAATGAACTTACATCCAGTTTGTAGCCAAAACTAACTGGTTATCCCATCTCAGCCTTGTAAGTTCAATATCAGTATTAAACTACACAAATACCCTTCGCAAGCCCACTCACTCTTCATGAAAGTCTTTTTTCTCTCTCCTTTTTTTTTTTTTTTTT
>VXAL01003272.1:138331-238708 GCA_013399475.1 Chauna torquata | reverse complement strand
TTTTTTTAAGATGCTGCTTGTGGATAATAGAATGGACTTTCATAGAAGAAAAAGTTACAAAACCACACAACTTAAAAAGCAGAAACAAAGTTTAATACTGGATATCTCCAACCAAAGCCTGCAGCACACAAGGAATAATCAATTCTCACCTAACACCTTTAAACCTTACAACAATTTAGCTACAGAGTAAGTAAAGATCAGAATCCAGCATGGCCACTTCATCTCATTTTTAAGCCGAACAGCTTAAATTGCTTTCGTATTGTTGTTTAAAAGTATTTGAGAGCAAATGTTTCTTCAGCATAAAGACCTGTCTGCTATTCCCAACAAAGATGTTATCACCAGAAAATCCCAGACACCAGTAAATCCGTAAGCTCACACACACAAAAAAAGTTAAATAATAATAATAATAATAATAATATAAACCTGCCTTTAACAACCCTCCCCACCTTTCCAAAGGATATTAAAACCTTTGCACCACAATTTTACAGGCGACTGCCTTTCTGGCAAAGCTATTACACCTGAGCAAATACGACACAAGGTGACAATTATTCCAACCAGTGATTTAGCACAAGTTGGTAACTGTAAAGAAGCGATCGAGCCCCAAACTTCTTAACAGTCTGCATATTCGTTGTCCAAGTGTAAGGCATGAAGCACAGCAATCGGGGCTAACTTTCTTGCCTCAGCAGCTCATTACAACAGCTGAGAGAGGAGCACTTCATCGTTAAGCGGAGCAGCACTCTCATTAAAGTGCACTCTTATTTCATAGGGCTGTAACTGCAAAGCCATGTGGATCATGTTCCTGCAACCTGAGTACTAACACGATAGATAAAATGCATCAAATAACCCCTTGCTAACCAAAGCCCTCCCAGGACAAGAATACCTGAAGTAATAGCTACACTCAGTAAGAGCAACTGGGAATTCACAATACAAAGTCTCACGCTCCCTGAAGCAAGACTTAGTCCTGTAAAAGTCCACAGTGCATTAATATTAATATCATTAATAATTTACTCTATCCCCCATACTATCTTACCAGCTCCACCAATTAGATGACTTTATGAGAAGTAATGAAATGCGGACCTAGAGTTAACCTTACACAGTAACATGTTAGCCTCTTGTAACAATAGAGCACTTCAAATAAAGGCTTTTTTTTTTTCTTGCGTATGAGAATATGCACACACGCACATCCATTTTGTCCTCAAATGACATCTAAAGTATAATAAAGTTGTTTAGAATTCTCCATATTAAATGGGATGCAATAATCAATGTCTGCTTCTTTTCTTTCTTCTTAAAGCGTCTCCTTAGATTGACAGTGGCATTGCAATGAGCTTTGCAATGAGCACTGTGCAAGGAAAATGCAGAAATCCAAGAATAATAATTAGTAACATAATACCAAGCAGTCTAACACAGCAGGAGCCAGGAAAGGAACTGTTATGCAGCAAGAAGAATTAAATATGAAGGGTATTGAAGTTATGACCAAACAATGTTGTAAAAAATATATCTAGGAGGTTGACTGTGGTATGAGAAAGAGGGGATGAAGGGGAGAACGGGTAACAGAAAGTACTAGCAGAACAGTTACTGCTCTACCTAGTTTAGAGGCGTATCAACAAATTAGCCATGTACAAGGCTGTGAGTTTACTAAGCCCCAACTCTAAAAACTGCAAAAATTAGCCAAAATGCTCCTTGGCATGTTAAGCTGTTAGACAAGAGGTTCCCTGAAAATAAATTCCTCTGAGGACAAACAGAAGAGTTGTGCAAGCTATACTTTGCAACAAACATTAAACACCAGCACAAATAACTGAACGACAAATGTTAAGACCTTTTCTATTTCCCTGCAGGGAACCACACTGATGTGTGAGACAGAAGTTTCACAGAGGATGTTCTGCCTAAACCAAAAAGGCTGCTTCTGGTACTGATTCCCCCTGCTCTAACACAGCGAGGGGTTCATGGTGACAGGTTTCCTAAACAGATGAATAAACTGTTGGCTTGGGGCACACCTGCCACTGATGCAACTCCAAGGGAAAGGCAAACCAGGAAGAAATCCAGTTTTTTCTGACTCGGGTACAAAGTTTGCCTGGCTGGGCTATGCAGCAAGTTTCCCTGCCGGTCCATATGCAGAGCACCTTGCTCACAACAGCCCCTCGCCACTCTCTGCCTCCGAAACAAACCCGAGACAGCGCCGAGCGACAGCGATCCCTACCCAACATGCACAGGCACAGCCAAAGGACCAGCAACGAGAAAAATACCTTTGCATGTCAGACCAAGAGGCGCACCACCGCTGCTCCGCATCCCCGCGTCCCAGGCGGTCTTGGGCAGCGGCTGCGGCGGGGACGCGCCTGCCTTCTGCCTGCTGCTCCGCACCGCTTGCCTGGCGGGGAGCTCCTGGCGGATGCTCCAGCCCCCAGAGCCGAAGCCGGACCCCTGCGAGTAGAGGCGAGGTGCTTTCTGCTCTGCGTGCTAACAGCCTGTGCTAGCGGCGCTCTGCTTGCTCCTGCTCTGAGAGCAGCGGCTTACGCTTGTTTATGATATCAGCTGACGGGAGGGGAGTAATCTCTTTAAAGCCCTTCTCGGCACAGCAATGCTGCTCGCTAAGGCTACGGCACCTGAAATAAGGGTGCCCGATGTGAGATGGGAGCATCGTGTGAAAAACCTTTCAGCCTTTTAGTTATCTTCATTAAATTTAAAAAGCATTCACTGGAACTCCCACTTCCAAAAAGCCTGCACAGAATCTCCATGTGAATGATGTGAGACTGCATGGGAATCTCATCAAGTTTATTAAAAGTTGAATGATTAATAAGAACAGGTGGGATTTCACACCGAGCATCACCCTCTCCAGAGCTTACATCTGTAGCAAACCCAGTAAGCCCTGCCTGAGTTTGGGCTCAGCTATAAACAATAACATCTGTGTTTCATTCAGCATGAGCCAGGGAAGTGTAATCAGAAACCTTGCGGTGAAACAGAGGAAAACCTGCAATGACAGCGGGGTGGGCACCACTGAAATGGGACTAGTCTGGGAATGAAAGCGGTTGTCTTCTCAAAGCCTTTTGTGGCCAAACTGAAGTAACTTCAGAGGTTCTGGGCCTCTGAATTACATTTCCTACTGTAACGCTGTCCCTATTACAAACACGTGCCATTTCTTTTCAAAAATATGAAAAAAATCCCATACCACATTGGTTATTTGAAAACCTGTGCTGGGACTAAAATCATTCCTCAGCTCTTTTTAAAAAATATACAGAATCCTCTTGCACAACTGCCTAAAAGTTTTGCTTCTCATACACAAACCCTGCTCAAATTATTACTCAGTAAGACCTAAGAGATCTTAATTTCCTTCAAAAGAAACTCACTAAACTTTAAAAATGAGACAAACTGGACAAAACTGTTTTCTTTGTCCTATAAGACCAAGATTATTGATACCTGTACATTGAAATTTTCTGTGATTTTAAAATATATGCAAATAAAAACCAGAACTGAAAAATGTTTTATATAATAAAACACGGGGTAATTACTCTTTCCCAGTAGAGGTGTGTGCATTTACTTTGTTCTGGAATCTATTCGTTAGCTTTACCTTTCCCTGTGAGACACAGCTGCCTGTAGTACAAGCCACAAGCATCTCCTTCCGTAACAGCATCCAGTGTTCCCATGTTCTCAAAGCACTAAGCACAGCTCCCATTAAATCACAGCCCAGGATCTTTGAGCCAGGATTCTGCTTTCCTCAACATCAAAAGAATTCCTACAGGCGGAAAGGACGATCCAGGAGAAAGCGCCGCAGAGAGCAAAAAGACTTCCTGCTTCAGCGCGGTCACGTACATGAAATATTTAATACGCTACAACAATGCTGTTGTTGTTAGTTTCGTATTTTCTTGGAATACTATCAGAAGGAACTAATTCGCCTCATGGGCTGGAATACCTGAGAGCTCTACATAAGCCAATTATTTTGGAAGTGTGAAAATCTGACATAAATAATGATGGTTGACTTAAAAGGTAATCATGAATTTCTTTACCTTCTGTGAGGACCCTATACATCACCAATGACGCTGGTGTTCAAATGTTCAAAACAAGTGCACGGTCATCGTTTCACAGAGGATATTCCCTGCAATCAACTGATGAGAATGACAAAGTCTTCTCGAAATGTACTCACACAGTTACAGTGCAGCACAGAGAAGATAAAAATACATTATTGCCAGAATCAGGAGGGTAATTTTTGCACTCAGGGACAGGCCGTCCGTGAAATAAAGTCTGCTTTGGTAAAAAAACAGGAACTGAGGTCCCATTAGAGCCTTGTTTGTTCTTCACTCACCTTATCCCCACCTATCGTTTCCAAGAGGGTGTACCTGGCTCAGGAAAGCAAGTTCAGCTCACCACTGGCCAGACAGACAGACCTTCTGACCTACTGCAAAGCTGCTGCACGGCTCTGATGCTGCTGAGTTACACGTGGATACAGCAAGGTCTTCAGTTCAGTCTTTTAAAGTATATACTTGTATAAAGTTACTTTCCATCTTCCAGCTATTTTAAACACCTTATATGACACGAAAATCATTGGAAATAATGGAGTGAGTCCTCCCAAGTCACAGTTGTGGGTATATGAAGGAGAGGCAGGTGATTGGGATCAGTCAGCCTGGATTTACCAAGGCTCAGTCATGCCTGACCGACCTGACTGCCTTCTGTGACAAAACGTCTGGGTTTGTGGATGAGGGGACAGCAGCTGTCATTTCCCTTGACTTTCACAAAGTTTTCCGCGCTGTCTTCCACCGCACTCATATATCCAAGTCAGGATGGCACGGCCCGAATGGGTGCTCACCTGAAACACGGATGGACCGAACGGCTGGCTGAATGGTGGGGCTGCGATGTGGCAGGAGGAGAGACAACAGGCATACACTGAGATAAGCCAGGTCAGGCTGGACGTAAGGAATGCCTCTCCCCACGAGGATGGGCAAGCCATGCCGCAGGCTGCCAGTGAGGCTGTGCAGCTCGGACCCGACTGACAATGCCCCGAGCAGCCTGCTCAGAGCAGGAGGACAGACCAGAGACCCCTTGAGGTTCCTCCCAACATAAAGTTTCTACCACTCTTGGTATTTTCTAGAAGTTCCTTACTCACACAAGCAGGCAGTGATTTCTTTAATTACTGAGTAGCTGGTGAATACAGTTGGGAGCTGCTACTTTGGGAATAAAGTGTTGTTAGATCAAGTCCTAAAGTTACCAACATTCACTTTTCCAGCTAGAAGCAAGACTGTAGCCATACAAAGCAGTTTAAAATATTCGTGATTTTAAGATTTTGAGTATTTTAGTTGAGGCAAATGAAACTACTCGCAGCTTTCCACTGTACAGATGTCAGTATGTTTTGGAGGACAGCAGTGTGAGGAAGCTGTTGTAATTACACCACACAAAATACAGAATCATTTTATCTATAACCTGCTGTAACATTTCTGCTATCTTCCTGAGAAGAGGAAAGTTTGCTGCTCCAGAAGGCAGAAAATGCAGATGGCAACTCAGTAACTGTGACCAAACTGATTTTGGGGAGAAGAGGAGTAATTAAAAATTGTTCCTGGCTTCATTCTTATACTTTCTGTTTAGTTGGTTTGAGCTTAAAGTAAAAGATTTGGCTGTGTTATAAATCCTTGAAAATAGGAGTTTACAATAAAATGCTGACAGACTCTTAACAACAGCAATCCAGTAGCAGGACCATTACAATGTGCCACGGGGCATTCGAAAAAGACCATCCTTCTCTGGGACCAACTCCGGGAGAAGAGGCTTGAAGTAACAGGTGGTAAGAAAACTAAGCGCGATTTGCACAGATGCACATCGCACACAGACCGATTCTGCCCCTGCCTTTATCAGTACTTCTGTCACCACCAGGCAAGGTGTAAAGCAACACCATCACCGCGCAGCGTGGAAGGAACTGGGAAGGCTCGAGCATGTTCTGCAGAGACCTGTAATCTGCCCATCTGTTCACAGGGAGAGATTACACCAAATCCCACTGAGCTTTCATATTCACAAATCCAGGAGAAGCAGTAATTGGTTTACTAAAGTTTGTTAGAGTCAGAATTTCGTCACAAACTCCTCTCAAGGCAAGTTCCTTCACAGCATTAATTTTTCTCCCTTTTCAACGGCTCATTTGTTCTGTAGCACTATAAATATTATGTGAATGAAAATCACAGGAAATGGCTATTCTGCACTCCAGTGCTTTATTGTAAGATATGTTTCTCAAAAAAAAAAAAAAAAAGGAAAAAATCATGAAGCTAATTGTATCTGCATTTACATAGCTCCTTTCAGAAAGTGTATCTAGGACTCTATAAAGAGCATCAAATTACAAACCCGCAGCACTGACTATATGCAAGCAATCCGATATATTCCATATGCAGCTGTGAAGACTGCCATAAACATTTATATTCATGCCAGTTCATCTGTGCTGGGATTAACTGAGTGAGAAAAGCTGGCCAAGGACACCTATTTAAAGACCCAGCAGGTTTAAGTAGATGGAACCAGCACAGTAACTTCTCATCTAGAGTACAGCACCGCTAATGACTGCATAACCTGCAATTCTTTCTGCAAAGGTAACATTTTGCAGACAATCCCACCGTGTCGTGCCAAGGAAATTGTGTTCAATGTGCAAGGAGCCTTTTTGGTGCAGGTCCTCAGCATGCTTTCACAAAACTATCGGGAAAAGGACTGCTAAAACACATGGGGGCTTTGCGCAGGCCAACGTAGCGTGCTTGCGGCACAAGACGCTGTCCTTAGCAGCTGGGTGCTCGTTTGGGCACGGCGGAAGGAGGAGCGTCCTGCGAGACACCGCAGCATGTGGCCAGGCCGGCAGTCCTGAAGGGAAACACGATTTCAGGGAAATATGTGGAATTTTCAATGCCTACATCAAAGCACAGACCTGAAAACCTCCTCTTCCACTTGGTAGCTCCGTGCTGCTGAAAGACCACAGGTGACACTGCATTTCTGCCTTCAAAGTGCCCAGCTGTCTGCAGCTCCCTCGCTGTGCAGACTGAGAACTTAGTCCCACCAAGGTTGAGAAACTCAACGCTTTCCACCTTAAGCCAAGCGAAATCCAGAGAATAAGGCCCCAGAGATATCAGCTTCCTTACGTATCACCTCCCACGTCCTTCACAACATGACAGCTACAGCTTTCTAGAAACACCCAGCCAATGCAGCGATGGAGATGCCTTTCGTTCTCCTCACAGGAAATGAAACCAAACTCAACCTCCAAGAAGAAAACAAGAATGTACCACTCCGATTTTGCAGGAAAACGCTTTAAGCATCAGGATATTCACAATTCTTGCAGGCATCCCTCACCTCTGCTGCTGAATCCCTGCCAGCAAAGCAGGTTTTACCACGCTGCAAAGACAGATTAAGAGAGAACTCCTTGGTAGCCTGGTGATTGGGCTGTTTAATGTAAAACACAGAGAAAGTCCCAGGACCGAAACTCCTTCTGCTGGCATGGTTCACAGAGAAAACGTGAGCTATGTTTAACCCTCGGAAGAAAGAGGATACAAATCTATTCCCAAAGCAGTAACTGATGGTGGGTCCAAAGCTCTCCTTCCAACTGCCCTGCGGATGCTCGTCCTGTCCGGGTCGCTGCGTTGTGGCACCTGGTGTCACGTCGCGGAGAGATGCGGGGTGCGGAGGGCACCGCCGCAGCTCGGGTGTGAGGGTCACAAGGCCAGGCATGGTGCCACGCTAGCACAGCTATGTGCTTTTAGGACTAGCACATCCCAACGAGCCTCACTGTCTCTTGCAGGATTTGGGCTAGGATCCAGGGATCTCAGGAAGAGAGGGTGAGTTGTTAAAATTCACTTAATATTCCAAAAGGGGCAGAGGAATATAGAAAATACGGTGACTACACACACTTACACCTATGTACATAAATACACACATATAAAGACAAACATGGGAATACAGGTATATATAAATTGCCTAGTGAATGCATACGTTTTCCTTGGAGGTGTAACAGTTTTTCACCCCTTTTGTCCATTTTACAACTACCCAAGTTCAGAACACCAAAAAATGCCCAAGCACCTAAAGCACAAGAGAGAGCCAAGCTACTGAAGTCACAGTCAAACAATACATGGGAATTACAGTAATAGTTCTCTCTTCTTTCTCTCTCTGAATGGCTGTGAAAGGTGTTCCTGAAGAGCTCTCCTCCGTAACACAGCAGTGACAATCCCCTGTGACACCCAAATGCCACGCTCTGGTCCTAGCAGCCTCCCTGCAGTTCCGATGCCCACGCACTTGTACCACTTTGTCAACGCGAAGGCACCAAACACCAGCCGTGAGGGCAGTTGTCTTCTGTGAACACCAAGGCACGAAACCAACAGCTTCGCAACCACACGCCGTTGGCCTGACTTCCCCTCACTACCACAACAACTGAGATGGAGCAGCTGAGCTACAGACAAATAAGACTGACTTCTTCCTGCCCTGCTCGAACCCCTCTGGTTGGGGGTTGCATTCTGGCTCCTTCTCACTAGGTGAGCTGTAGGCAGCAAAGGAAACGAGAAGATTTGCTCACCCCTGAGCAGTAAAAGGACGGAGAAGAGCATCACACAGAAAGAAATGCACTTTGTAGGAAACGGGTATTTTACACTCAAATACTAGTTTTTGTGGAAGATCCTACATCTCCTCAGCCAACAATTTTAGAAAAGCTGTAATCTTTCTGGGATATTTCCCTAATTGCTCCAGCAATAACTCAAAAATTGCGATAGGACTTTTGGCACATTTGTTTCTCTCTGGTATCTTCTCCCATGCTCTGCTCACTGTTTGCAAATGCCACACTCACTGCATTCAACTGATTGTCTACTTTTCACCACCTGAAAACCTATTCTTCAAGTAGTTATTCTTTATACATCACTCACTCAACTAATTTATTTTGAAAGGTGAAAGGGTCTCTTTGGAGAGACTGCTTTATTGCCATGCTTGAATATCAGAAAACACTACAACACAGCATACTATACAGTACAGTATTATACAGTAAAATACCCAGTGAACTTACTTTTACTAAACTATGACACAATAATACTTTTTATTATTCTATTTTTTCAAAGCTCATCACATACACAGCCCTGATCAGTAATTACTACATACTGAAGACTAAAACCAAAACTGTACTTTTTGCTATCCAACCTGGATTAACTTTCCCCCAGGAAACAACGGCAACCTCAGTTCAGGCATTGACACGTCTGGTTGGATCCTCATAGGAATTCCACTTCAAGCCAGAACCGCTTTATTTCGGCAGTCCAATAAACAATATAGATGCAAGTTAACAGAGGTCTGCAAGTCAACTGCATGCTAGCTCCTTGTCAGGCAAGGCTAATCCCTACAGATTAGAGAAGGAAATCCTCACATTCCCCTGGGTCCTAAACCCCTGCCATTATAGGAAAGCATTTTGGTTCCTCCTAAATAAGCTTTTTAGAGAAAAAACAAAATTACCCATTCATTATCACCATCTGCAGCAAAAATATGAGAGGAGACCACCAGTCTCTGTGCATTAGCTCCCAGACCACCAACTACAAACGCCACGCACGTTCCCTTGATTAACTCAAGGATCACGCAGTTCCTTGTTGTCCGTAGGGAACCTACAAGCTCAAACCTGTCCCATTTTCCTGGTGTCACTACGTAACTGCTCTCCACTGAATGCTGAGCACTGGAGCTCCTAGTTGGAGTTCTGAAACTCTGTGGGGACAGAGACAGAAGATCCAGATCATTCTTTGTTCTTCACCACAAAATGAAGACCCTAAGAAGAGTGTTTGCCCTCTGATTCCTATCGAGGACTGTCCCCAAAGCCTGTGGCACCACTTGGCAGGGGTATCCGTTCCCATGCTTGAACAGAAGCCTGAGTGCTCCCCTTTACACTCTGTCCATAGCTTCTCTGCTTCCTCACCTACTTCAACTCTTCACTTTCACCCAGACCGTTTCTCCCTCTGAAGATATAGAAGTATTAAATTATCACTGTGAACTTCCAAGAGTAAGATGCCACAAAAAAGTGCCCCTCCAGCCACCTCAAATACGCACAGCCAAACTGCAAACAGCCCATCAAACACACCTGCCAGGCAGAAAAGAATTCTCCACTTTGCTCCAAACCTCTTTTTCTCAGCTCTGAATCAAGACTGAATTTCAGCGCACTTTTAGCAACCTTTCCAAAGGCACAGACTGCGGTATGACTCTGCGGCTGCTCTTTTGTTTCCACCTTTGGGTCGCTGTGTTTTGATTTCCTTTTCTTTTCTCTGAGTAAACATGAATATTAAAGATGGGGGCTGAAAATATAACCAGGAGTTACATTTTCAACTGGAGTTCTACAACTCTGAATATATTTTACTAATATTGTTCAAGGATTGAAAAAAGGAATATAAACAAAAGGGGAGACTTTGCCACCACTCCAACACTACTGCAGAATTGCCACTTCTTGCGACATTGTGGGTCACATAATACGTGAGCAGAGAGCAAATAATTACCTTTCTAGTGCCAATGAGCTTACCGTGCATGTGGCTGGAGCAGACTGACTTGAGCTAGGATGAGCAGAAAGGATGCTGGCGTTCTGGCTCATCCACATCGCCCATGGCAAATCACAGAGCACTCAATCCCCATTTTTTTCGATTCTTTTTTAATGTTGGCAATATGTGCTTCTTAAAATACTCTGCATAGCTGACATTTACTTGCTGTTGAAAATTCTTGATTGTTTGGATACATTCTGCGTAGTAGAAAAAACATGCGTCACTAAAATATTTCTCTTCACATTTCTTATCCAGTTGAGGGAGGAAGACTGTAACTACTTGCTGCCTTAAACTTCACCTCTTGGAATCATTTCTATGTTAATGCATTATCATGTAAAAGGCTTTGAGCACGGGTCAAGTAGCTCTCCAAAGAAGGAACACTGTGCAGTATTGTGAAAGTTAATGGAAACATCTTTAAATTATTTTGAAAAGAACAAAGAGTGGATTAAGAATACCTTTAAGTATTCCCCAAATTCATTTTTATGTTCATTCAGGTCTTAAAGGAAAGAAGATAAAAGATTTCAGATGGCACTGAGATTTTTTTTTTTTTATGTATTACACAGAAGAGACAGAGGTAATTCCCATTCTAGTTTAAAATCTTTCCTAGATAACCCCCTCAACCCTTTTCATCTCCATGTGTTGCTCTCCGTAGCATTCCTAATTTTTATGCTGAAGAAATCCAGAGCTGGACGGAGCAGCCCCGGAGGAAAGTACAGCAGTAAGCACCGCCGGTGTCACACCAAAACGAACAACTTACACAACCACTTCTATATAGTTAAGAAGTTTTTTTCCACAATAAGCCCAGCAAAGGAGTAAGAGGAAGGCAGGTTATCGTTATGTTTCAGTGACTTTCTGACTGAAATCCCAGTAACTGCAACCGTTACACAGGTTGTGCTAACAGAGAATAACTCTAGAAACCTCCTTGCTAGGTCCTCCGAGATGAGACAACAGAAGGAAGAAAAACCCTACCACTGGTGGAAGTTTTCATCATCCCTGTGCCCATACTCTTGCTGTCCCTCGTGGCACTGTTATGTATGAAGCCACTGTACAAATTTACTTGCAGAACCACTGTGCTGTCCTCTTTGAATCCCTCCTTCACACTCCTGCTGGAATTGCCAAATGCAAGTACATAGATGGAGAACACACTTTGCTAACACATTTTTGTCATATTTATATTTCAATGAACATATAATTCAAAACACGGTCCAGTCTTGACAAAGCCTATTCTTTCTCCCTTCTAAACGCTAATTACGCTCACATAATTTGTCTTAATCAAAAAAGCTCCCTTGCTTTAAGCCTAATCCTTTCAAATTCTCAGACACACACAAAAAACAACCCCCACACAAAACAAAACAAAAAAACATAACACAACAACCAAACAAAAAGAAAAGGAAAAAAAAACCACAAAGAAAAAAACCAACCCAGCTGTGAGCAATCTTGGGTATATCCTTTACTACCTGGTGCCATTCTGACTCTTTGCTGCCTGAGATCTGATCTGCCGCTTGAAAAGCACAAATAAAGGAGCCACTTGGATGTTGGATGCCAGGTCCCAGCATGCAGCTGACTCAGGATGTCTCCTGCCCGCCCCCCATTTCTCTCCAAATGAAAAGTAATAATGGAGAGAGTAAGGAAGAACCCATGAATAGGCCATGCCCTGAGCACAGCGTGACTCGAGGCTGAAAGCCTGCAGAAACCAGGAGTTTAATGTGCTAGGACATACGTCCAGGAAGCCAAGGGTGTTGGGAAAGCTTATGGTCCCTAGTACTTGCCACTCGACCAGTCCGAGTATATGCCCCAGATAAAGCTAATCAAAATCTTGGAACTGAGGTAGCCAAGGGCACGATGGTAATCTTTTTAATGCCCTCAATATGCAGTTCAAAACAGAGGAATTTACCTAAATAATGCACTTGCTAGGTTTGGTTGTACCCATAACGTCCATGACATCAGCAGGTCAACATGAAACACGGAACAACAAAACCAGCTCGGCTACAACAGGATGCAGATGATCCTGCAAATTCCTCTGCTGCTCTGCTCATCTATTACATGTTCTGTCTGATAGCAGATCAAGAATAATGACAAATCGTATTTATTAAATTCAAAATGTGAAACAGATAAACTAATTTACATTCTTGCTGATAATTATAACCCATCTTCAATATCAGATTGTTACCAATCTTCATATAATGAGACAGCAGCTCATTGATGAAGAAAAATTTAGATTTTGTTTGCATTGTACTAAATTAAAATTACCTAGAAATAAATACTCTATTGTTGTACATTCGGAAGCAAACTTAATTCCGATGCAATGTAAGCATCTCAAACCCCATTGCTCACCCTATTGGCTAAAACGTCACATCTACCTTTTTGACTCACAGAGGTACATGTAACTGTCAAATTCAAGCATCAGCACCCAAGTGAATTTTCTCCTGAGATCATTCTTTGATCCACACCTGATTATTATTTTCAAGAGAGAACAGCACTTCATTTTTTGATTTATACAAGCTGGATGTCCAACATGTACATCCAGTATAAGTAAACATTAACAATTTAAAATGATATCAGGAAGTTAAGATCCTGCTGAGAAAAAAATAACATAAATAAGCAGTCATACCTACATAAAGTAAGTACGAACACACACTAGGAGCCCTCATTTCTAAATATCCACATATTTTTTCTAAGGGAGATCTTTTTATTTCTTTAAAAAACAACAACAAAACCTCTCACAACACTAAGTGATATATGAGTCTTTCTTTGCAAAAAAACATCATGTTGGCGTTCAGCTGCTTTTGCCTAGGGACATTTTGTTATACGGGAGCGATGAACTATTTTGGTAATCCAGAAAAAAAAGTAGCAGTCTCTCCACCCAAATTCACTTTTAGGCTAAGACTAGTAATGAAAAACTTCAATCAAGAAGTGAATTTTAAAGATCGTAAGCACTGAAGCAGTACACTGCGCCGAAGACCCGCTTATAATTTTGACTATGGCAGAACTGTATTCTGTCATGTATTATGTTGAGCTTATATACCCCACTACGACAATTGCTTTTTTGCTATGAAGTGCCACGTTCCCATTGCAGAATGGGACGTGACAAGGGCAGGTTTCTTCTCCTGATAATTCACCATGGGGATTATCTCTGTAGCAGTGGAACCCACAAATACACTTTAAACAGAATCCTTCCTTCTTAGACATCCAAGTATATCTGTGACATTTGCTGTCATTACAGGTAGCTAACTTTTATTCAGCATTAAAAAAAAAAAAAAAATAGTGCTTTCTTTCCCTTTCAAGAGCACTCAACCTTGCCCAGTGATGATATGCTGCCTTACTGGCTCAACCAAAAAGTTTGGCTGTTTTGACTGCATGATTTATATTATCTATTGCAAGTTAACTTGCTCATAGCTTTGCTGTTCATTACCTGGAACGCATCAAATTTTCTTCCACTACACTGCTTTATGGACCACTCGGTTTCACAAATCAAAAATAGTCACAGTGAGGAATGAAAGTTGACTTTTTCCCCCTTATACAATAACAAGTTCTCTCTGGGAGGATTCAAAACTTCCTTCTTCAGAACGTAAATTAACGGTGATCAAAACAGACAGAAACAGTGTAAAGCACAAAGAGATCAAACACAGGAGACAAAGGGCTTGCCATGGCTGGAAGCCAGTAAGTCACTGGTAGGCAGCGCACGCGTGCACAGATGTATCCCCTCGGACTGACCAGGACCCTCACAGGGACTCTGCTTTAAGGACCGGCTGGAAGTCTGCAGAAACGGACTGTCCCTTCTTTGCCAGTGTCTGTATATATTTACTATTTTGTAGGTCCTAACATGCTATGGAAATGTGGATATGAAATCTCTGTTCCCCATTGCTGCCCCCTCCAAACCAAAAACAACAGCCCTAAGAAATCTTTCCCTACGTTTGCAAAGAAATGCGGCACCCTAGTGAAGGGATCTCGAAACAGCCCTTTTCATGACTTTCAATCTACATCTTTTGACTTGGACCAAAAATAGCATCTGTAAATCTAAGGCACTGTGTAAAAATAGCAGTAGCAATAATAATAACAACACTAATAATGAGGATGGAGCTCCTCTTAAACCACAGTTTGATTTTAATCCAAAATTAACTTGTGAAGAATGAGAGTATTTTGTAATAGTTACGATCATTGTTTGCTCCCTCCATTCAGCTTTCAGGATGCGATTTGTAAGAAGAAAGAATGAGTCACGGTCTTGTCTTGCGATGAACCCTCATATAACCCCACGGTTACACGCAATCGTACAAGCTGGACCACGCAGACACTTGGGGGCAGGTGTGTTTTGGGAGACGATGACAGCAACATCCACCGAGTAACAATGACACCTCTTCTCCGGGATTAAATGTAACATGAGAAAGAAATATGCTCAAGAATGGGAAAGGCAGAGGCAGTCTTGATAAGAAAATGTCCCTCCAAGAGAAAGGCACCCTGATAACCCTCTCCAGGGCTTGAGAAAGGACCATGAGCGGCTGCTGAAAGTTTGCTAAGATAGCATTTTAACTGGGCAATGTTATTTCCCTGTAGCCACTACAAGCTTGCTCTTCTGAAAAATGCTATATGGCCTAGTGGAAACTAATGCCCGTGGCTAAAAATTTCCCATACAGAGCCTTCACTTCAGAGCTCATTGAGCTTTATCTCCTGTGAGATCGTGAGAAAAGAAGTGTGCCTCAATTTTTAGGACACCCTCAGCATCAAGCAAGTCTGGAGCCTCAGTGCAGGGGTAAGACATGGCCAGGATGGGTTCAGTGGGGGTTATTCAGGGAAGCTTAAAAAAAGGCTGGATCATGAGGAAAATCACGTTTGTATAAATAAATGCATGACAAAGAAATGCCACAACATTAACATGGAGTCCAGATTCCAAGATATCTTTTTTACCATGAAATTAAGAGAAACCCATGGCTTTCTGATTTACAGTTATCGCTCCTTTCTTGAACAGTTGCGGTTTTGAAGACCTTACAAAGAGCACAAAAAAAGCACAAACACTTCCACACACAGAAACCCTGAGCTCATTGCCTTTTGCTCCATCTCTGTGGCCAAAACCCAACTCTGCAGCAGGGGACTCACTACTTCTGACCTTAACGTTCAGGGCATCCCCCTCCATACCGGTCCTGCCTCTGCCGCCAGAATTTCGCAGCTCTTGCAGCAGCCCAGAGCAGCCCCAGTGGCTCGCACAGCCGTCACCCGATGCAGCCTTAGGGTCACTTACAACTATTGACAGCTCTGAAGGAGGTGCTGGTAAATCGTGCCAGGCATTTCTGTAGACAGCACAAAGATAACACACTTTTCTTCAATCTGAACAGTGTGTTGGAAGATTTTGGAGGCATTTAGTACTCTGTGTTTTCAGAGACCAGTTAAAAAGGATCAGCAGAATTGATTATGCACACTGAAAGTGCAGAATGTGAAGTTAATTTTCTCACTTCTTCTCATATACAACACCAGCAAGCATTAATATCCCACACAGAGGCAGGGATTACAGATACCAGCAGCGCAGATTTCTTCCTTTGCTTTTATGCTCCATATAAAAGACTTCAGAAGCTTCTGTGCTGATTCAAAAACACACTGCAAAAAAAAAAATCATGTATGTGGTACAGCTTACTGAAGGGTTCCTCATACACAGACACTTTATCTACATTTTAGGGAATCTTTCCTTGCAAAATACAATCCTGAGGTTGCTGCAGAGCATCACAGCCACAGAAAGCTTTTACAGGGACCTTCTGTACCAACTCCTTTGCTAATGTCTCCTGTTGACTGATCTAAGCCTGGCCTCAATCTTCTTTTAATGAAAGAGGAAGTAAGAGGATACTTTAACAGCTATTATTAGCTCTTAGTACCTGTCCAAAGAAAACAAAACAAAAGAAAACAGCACCTTTAATTCTCTAGGCTTTCTCACAGGCCCAATGCGACATTTTTCAAGAAAATCAACATATGTTAAAAAAAAAAAAAAAAGACATCACAACTGCCTTGCAATGCCTGCAAAATGATGTGGTACACAGTTAGTCCTTCACTTTAGTACACTTCAGTATCTGCATTAGGGATGAACCTTAGATGAGCATTAAAAGAAAAAAAAAGGTTTATTACTAACCTTTGCACTTAGCAAACACAACTCCTCTAACTCAATCTGAGGCCTTCGGGGTGGCTACCTGCTTTTTGGCATGTTTTTTGCCCCAGCTTGAAGACCTACGTGCGAAGAGAGCACTTTCTTTTTCCTCCCATAATCTCTGCCTGATGCAATTAAGGCTGCTACCTTACTACAGACTAAAATGTTGCATTTCCTTCCAGAGTTTCACAGCCACCAGCTCCTGCACGGCAGACAAGAAGTAAGCTGTCCCGGCAGATGCACTGTTGCATTCAGGACAGCATTGGTTTGGGAGCAGAGAGTCGATTTCCTGCAGTTTATCACAGAAAGAATGACTGGGAGCCGGTGGCAGGGAGCAGACCAAGGACCACCAAAGCCGTGATTTACTCCTCCTGCAGCAGGACGAAAGGCCAGCCGAACGAATGCTGCGAATGCTGAGAAATGAAGAAGCTCTGCTTCCGCTTCTAGAGATGAGCACTCATTTCCTCACATCTATTTTTGTAAATATGCAGGGAATCTGATTTTTTTAGTAGTTTTTGAAAAGAAGCTTTTGGATGAAATATTTACTAAATGATAAGCCAAAATATTTGATGACTGAAAAAACCCAGTAACATGTGACTGCTTCCCTAACTGCATAACTGGGTAATTACCTGTTACAGGGTAACAGATATATACATAAATGGGCTCCACACTTTAGGTTCAGATTGTGTTGGTTAGATAAGTAGTTACATATACTTCAAGAACAGCACAGATTGTGCTTTCAGTTTGATTTTGCTCGCAACACGAAGCCTGAATAATTTAGAGAAAGAGTGATTCACAGCAAACTTCACAAAGAATTTTGGACTAGGTAGGAATGCATGTATTTTAAGACCGAGAGAGAGAAACCACAACAGTTTTGTGCAATGCTCATTTAAGTTTACTTTTCCCCACTTTGTCTGTGATGAGCTACAGAAACCCTACTTTTACAGTTGCCTGCTTAAATAAAGGCAAATGAGAAAATAAGGAACTTTTCCATGAGCAATCGTTCAGTCTCAGCAGAGGGGCATTATTTTTACATAAAAATATCCTCGGCAGGAAAACAAGTTTTCTAAATATATTAATACCTGCTGCTTATAATTTGCACTGTAAATTATAATCATCAACAATTTTGACCTCGCTGTCTCTTAGCAAAATACTAATTAAAACCAGAGTCTGAAATAGGGCGGGTTGAACCTTACTGCCTCTGAGTTTTCAAGGTCTTTTACGTTCAGTTACACCTGATTCACTGAAAGCTTCTGCAGGGAAGGATTGTTACCATTTCCCATCAAACGCTTTCTAAAGGAACCCTCCACCTCCTGCTCCCATTCCAAAAGAAGATTTATCTAAGAGCAAGTATCAAAACCTTACTGCATCTAAGTTGTCTAAACTGTTCTCATTTCCATGTCCAAATTCATACAGGCAGCGACACACGCACAGACAGAGGCGTTGTGATTTCTGCATCACTTTTCTTCCCTGAACTCCCGTCCTGATGCAACACTTTATACACATCCATCTGTGTTTCTGAATAACACAGTTTAAATGCTTAGGGTTTGTCATTATTCTAAACTATAAATGTACCATAAACACAACAAACCTCACTTTTTACTAAAACAGTCACTTTTGCCACAGTGCTTTCAGAAGTAACAACGCAGCATTTTGATTAATGAACTTGCTGCCCTACAACTGACAGAAATAGCACACGCATGGTGGGTAAACTGATTTCATTGCCCTGGATATTTAACAGATTTGTTGTGTTTACTGGTATTCAGACTATTTTTGTAGCTGAAATTGCTTTACAAATTATTCAAAATGCAAAAGCTTGGAACAATACAAGACAAACTACAAAAACATGTTTGGTTCACATATATTTCTCTATGACACAAAGTTCACTTTTGAAGGAAGTCTCCACCTACCTACTCTGATTTGCAAGGAACTTTTCCCTCTGGTATCTGTGAAAAATGATGAACTTCACAGTTTGGCAAGAAAACTAATAAATGAGATCCAGTTTGAGAAAGAAACGCTTCTGTTACATAAGAAATATTACTAAATACCACTTCTGTAGCCCTTCCCATCTACAGAAAATAAACTTTTGCTTGACTATCTCGAGGAACTGCTAGAAAAATCGGTCACGTTATATTTTGTTCCTCTAACACATTTGTCTCATCCTAAGGAAAATTGAGCCCTGGGATTCCTCCAGAAAGCACCACGCAGCCACAGAAGATCACAGACTGCTGGTGCGCAGCCCCAAGCATCAAACTCGCAATGCAACATGAGGTCTGTATCTAAATAAATTCAGTCTACAGCAGCGCTCTAATAAAATATGCTGCAGTATCCTGGTGTTGAGCTGACACAGGTGATACCTCTGGAAAAAACAGGTTTGAGATACAAACAAATAAATAAACAACGGGGGGCAGGGAAGGAAGCAACTCTGCAGTGCAGATCTGAACTTCCAGACAGGCAACGACCCAAATTCCCTTACCAGAAAGCTGCTTTACAAATAATAATATTTTCTCCCTTTAAAATAGCTCTGTGATTCTTCAACAACAGCCAAGAAAATCTGAACACTTCCTAGGATGTCTCTGTTCCCACTAAACGCTTGCTCCAGCTTTTGGAGACTTTCTAACACGGCGTGCTCTGCGGGACCTCGCCTGCACTAAGGCTTCTCGGTTTTACACTTCTAGACACGGAGAAGTTTCTACTTCTATGCTACCTTTAATATCACAATTCACTACCAAGAGTTTTTTCCTTTTTAACAATCCAGAAAAGCTACCAGACTGAGATCCTGTATGCTGGGATGAAAAGCAAAATACTGAAAAACACGTTATTTACTCCTGCTTTTACCTCTTTAGCAAGCTTACTGACAAAGTACCAGTTGCATTTCACTCCTTGGGAAAAAAAAATGACTGAAAAAGCCTTTGTTTGTTTTATAATGGAGAACAAACACTAAGGGTCAATTTTCTGTAGCTTATGTTTTCTTTTTCCCTGAAAAAAAGGTAGCAAAAGCAAGTGTATAACTATCATGATGAAGCTTGCTGCAATAGTAGCTAATGGAAAGAAACTTACAGTACAGAGAAAGAATAATGCTAGTGGTCAGGGAACCGAAATACCAGAAATTAGATGCACATTGTGCCTGATACATTCCCCCTCCTGCTCCTTTCTCCCACAGACGCCTTCAGCAACCTTCAGAACCTTGGGCTCCAGTCCAAGCCCCTGCTCAGGGCAGGGTCCCCCCATCCACGCCAGGAGCCCAGAGCTCCCTCAAGCAACTGTGAAAGCCTCCAAGGACGGAGATCCAGTGCCCCACTGTCCTCAGATCCAGTAGGATCCTCATTTCAGTTTATGACCATACAGACTCCTACTGGATGCTCTGGCAAATCCAGATGCTAACAGCTCTCATCATTCGGTAATATTTGTTAATTTGTACACATTACTTAAGGCAATAGTAAAACTTCTACTATTGAAAGCTTCACATTATCTGTTTTATCTTACAAATGATATTCACATCCTATGGTCTTAAAACACAGGAGAAAGGAACACACCCTTGTTCTGAGATGGAAACACGCATCATCCCTGTTTGCCAACGTAGAAAATGTAAGTCGCTGTAAGTGGGTGCGGGAAAACTGCCTTTGGTAATCATCTGGGAAATCAGAGCAGACACGAGAACTACTAGATGTCTGAACATTAGCCTACAACATTACAATGAAAAGCAAATGTTAAGATGTGAACATCAAAAGGTCTGCACTCTCTGTAAACCAAGTTGCTTCCAGATAACCCAAACACCATCAGCTACCCTCCAATAGCAAATGCATGTAAAGTGCATTTATAAATATATACATTAACAGATATTTTTAAATGCAAATACAACTGCAGATTCATACAGCATGTATGTCACAGAAGACAACTGAGCCCTCGTAATGAACTGAATTAAACAGAAAATATCTAAGATGCGTATCAGTTATTTACGGGAGACGATGCCTGCTGCCAGGGGTTCCATCCACAGCAATTGCCATATGCATTTTTTGCTACCTGCAAAACTGAAAGAGGTGACAAGTAACATCTGTAAGCAAGAAAACAAGAGAAAGCAAATACATAAAGAAAGTGTTAAATTAGGCAATACAATAAACCCAAGGTAACAGACAACAAATTGAACGGAACACTTGCTTGCTCCATCCCAAGTGAGGCTTTCTCTCGCCTATCTGAACTCGTCACACCTACAGTACTCTGCCCCCAAGAATCATTTTCATATGGGTACACCTAAAACAATCTATCTACATAACATGTCCTTCCTCTACTGGGCATCCTTTGGTTTCATACACTTGAGGGAAAACTGTGCGAGGAGAGTCACCCTGCCAGGTGACAGCTTGCCGGTGAAAATAACTGGCAGCGTGCTTTGAGGTACATGGCGTGCGAGGCACACGGTCCTGCATCTTGTGTTAACAGGGGAGGCTAACAATCGAGTCAGCCTAATGCTGTCAGACCTCCGGGTCAAAGTATTACCATTCCCACCGAAACGGCAGATCTGGAGTTGAATGCTAAGTACTGCATTTATTATGATAAAATGTTTTTATTGTGATTTATGGCATGCATGAAAAAGGCTGACTCTTGATGCTAGCTTTCACACTACTTTGTCCTAGAGCTGACAAATGTTTTCAAGCCACACAGAGGGATTACGGATGGGCACAGATCTGTCTTCACATATACGTGCATACAAAAAACTATGCAAAAACTAGTATAAAATGTAATTTCATTTAAACAAAACAAATATTCACAGTTTTACAAATTATATAATCTGTTATACATTATTGCATGCTGACTATTATGCTGGTTTTCAAACAGCTCCCAGTAATGTGTCCTAAAGCAAATGTACAGTAACTAAAAAAGTTTTGCATTTTTTTCTGGCCATGGAGCAGTTGACACAATTTTTCTTACATTTTGCAGTATTTAAGAATCAACAGTGGCACAGTCACAATAAGAGTGATTAGCAAGCAGGTGGTCTAGTGCAACATTACTGATATATTCACGGGCACTAAAAACACCCAATACTTCTGAGTTTACTAACAGTTTGCAGGTAACCCACTGGCAGGTATGCAAACCCAAATGAGGAGAGAGAATTGAGGAACAGCATTCTTTAGAGTGCAAAGAGTGATTCAGCTTGAAGGCAGTCTGGAGGAGAAAACTAGCTACCTGTAGCACTTAGCAGTTCTCCCAAGCAGAGCCACCAACATGTACCCGGACAAGGAGATCAGGCTGAATTTCCAAATGGCCTTTGAGAAAGATGACAGCTCCCATATGTCTTCATTTATCAATCATTTATCTATGTGAAGATCTCTCCTTTTATTTCATAGCAGCTCAGTTTCTCTCAAGAGTCTTTGTTAGGAGCCATGCCAAGTGCTGTCTGAAATTCAGCCACATTTCTTTGTCCACAGACTTGACGACAGCTCCAAAGAACTGCAGTATAGTTGCAGTTTAAGCCTTCAAAAAAAAAGAGGGCGACAACCTGATCAAACATCTCCACAGTGATACAAAAGATTCATTGAAGTTTCCTGTCCTGGCCTTATTTTCTCTGATCATTTCCTTTACACCCCTAATACCGGTCCTATAAGGTCTGTGGCCAGCTTCTTCCATCTGGCATGTTCGCAAAACAATTCATTAGCTCTCATGCCTTCTTCGAATTGCTCTTCCAATTCTTTTTTGGCATGCCTTACTGTTTAATCTGCCAGGTATAGATCTTCTCTATTTTCTTCACCTGGACACAACCTCAGCTTTCTGAAGAACTCTTGTACTACTAGCAGCTATCCAACCCCTGCTTTTGGCCAGGAAAAATTCCTTTTGGATTTTCTCCTATCTCTTGATAGTTATCATGTTCAGAATATCTCATGTGATGCCTTCAAATTGTCTCCATGCCATCTGCAAGAATTTAAATCCAGGGTTGATTTTAACAAGTTTCTATGTAAAGTTGTTCCCTTTTATTAAATTAAGCATAACAGTAGCATACATATATTTTTTTTGGCTTTGGTTATTTCTGTAAGCAACTTCCCCAGGTTTCATCTAGGGACGCACCATTTGTATTCTTCTGTATCTGTTTCTACACATACCTAAGTGGAGTTCTTCCTTCTTTCAGAAATACGGATCTTAGCTTTCATTTCTTCTAAAGATCTGTCTGATACAAACAACCTTCACCCCTGACGCCACTACATTTATATGCAAATAGATAGCTTAGAAAAACCATGGACAGTAGATGTGCAATAGAGGAAAGAAAACCTGCAGTCAGAGTACACAGAATATTTTTAGTGAACCATACTAGCACTCTTGAAAGAGCTCTGAAAGAAAATCCCAGACCCTTCAGCCTAGCATTTGCATTAGCGAGTATTATGGAGACAGTAAAATAATGCATTTAGGCCAATAGCTTTGGAAATTAGAGATCATAAAAAAACCTTTGTGTTTGCAGTATGCTTCCTCTTAGTAGTGAATTCACGGCTTTTTATTTTGGTTCTTTTGATGGACTATGTAGGAGGACAAATGAGACAGAAGAACAGACAAAAAGCTTCTCTTCAGCCTGCTGTCACTAGGTGAAGTTTAAATAACCAAATTAAAAATCTCAACCAACCGTCTGGTTTTTCAGGGAAGACACTTTCATTCTTGGGATTTCCCACTACTAGTGTAGTCCAGACTCACAACGTGCTTCCATTTCCATTTATCCACAGTTCTCCTCCTTGTGTGCACACCAACTGGGTAAGAGGAACAACTGCATGCCGTTTTAAAAAATGCAGCAAATGCCATATTACACAGTTGAATACATTTGTTAACTCACGGCAGTCTAGAACGCGCTGCAGCTGCAGATGAGTACAGATTCACGGAGTAAAGTTAAGTTTTTAATTTACAGACGCGTCCCCACTGCTTGCACTGGCAGTCTGCTGTCTCACCCCAGCACAGTCGTTCATTTCCATCCTAAACCAATCATTTGGGTCCGTATGTCATCAGTAATGCCACGCAGGGCAGAGAAGCCCATGACCTCTATAACTAAGTCAGAAGGTGATGCCCCTTTACGCTCATTACTGTGTGAACACAGCAAATGGCACTTCATGGGTCTTCAGGTCTTACAGTATAAAAAATAAGACTTAATGGAAGCATGTGATAAAGAGAGTAATTTGCTTTCTCTTTGCCAAATACTCCCCAATTTTAGCAAAAAAAAAAGTGTCTATATATAAATATATATACATAATATACAAAAACAATATCTACGATACACAAACAAAAAAAGTTGTAATTTAATTCTACTAAAATCTGACATTCCTGACCCCAATTTGCCATGTCCTCTCAAGGTGCCAATTTAGACCAGCTCAGAAAGAGTTTGCTCCCCACAGCTGTCGAATCTTTGGCCTCCCAGCTCTTCCCATCAGCACCAGGAGTGCCAGCTGCAGCGCTGGCAGAATCGCAGTTACGGACAAGGCAACAACCATCACATCTCATTGCTCGTAACAACCTGAACTGCTTTACAAGGACAGCAAGTTCTCACCAGTATAAAGATCTCAGTGAGTGAAAGTGTTAAGTTACAAACTCCATATTCGATTGTTTTCAACAACATTACAAAACTATTTAGATACAGAGGTTTCATAAATAAACCATGTTTTTAAATGAAAGTTATAAAATTAAGTCAAATTACAACACAAAAGCAGTTAAGGGAAATGGCTAAAATAACATCAGATCTTAACACCGACAGAATTCAAAAGAAGTATTAGTCAGAACCATCTCATACCTTATTCAAGGTGATCAGCACCATCCATTAGAGCCAAATCTCATCATCATTAAATAATTCCTTAGTAATTAATTAAAATATTTGAAATCTGCAAAGGCAAAGAATTCCATCTTTGCAGTATCACTGAACTTATGAAAAGACCAGAGCCGTGTGACCAAAAATAGCTTTGCAGCTATTGATAAAGGCATTTCCCTAAGAAATTATTCTGCTCACACTTTCACAGAGTAGATGTTCATCTTACTGATACAGAGCATGAACAGATCCAATCTCCACCCCAAACCCTCCCCCTGCCCCACTCCACGCACTGAAAGGACGCCTTATTCTATTTAAATCCCGCACAACAGTCCTGCCAGAGGATGGCTATTACTTCAATCCACTGAAACTCACTTTCGCCAGGCGGCTCCACCACAGCAAGCTGCCAGCACAGAGGGAGATGTGGAAAGCCCCGACCAGATGAGTGAGAAGGGCAGTGCTGTGCAAGCAGCGTATATTTAAACACTCATAGCACTGATATCTAAAACTTACAACTACATCGCACAGCTTTTCCTATAAGCAAATTTAGCATTTACTTCCATCTTCATTTTATATTCAAAGGTTTTCTTACCATTCAGAAAGCTTTTTTGTGCTTACGTATTTTAAGGTTACTTTAAAAACAGGATGGAGTTATGCTGTAAACATAAAGGCTAATACTATTCAAAGAAAAGAAGGGGCACAAGCACTATTGAATATTTTCGGAGAAGTTTATCGTCTTGTTCCGTACTTTCCTATGAGAGCTTATGAAACCAGGCTGAGCCCTTTTCCTATCTGTAAGTGGCTAGTCTTTATTAAATGAAGAGCAGGTTAAGCGGGGCTGTTTCAATGCCTGGATTTATCATGTTCCCTGTTGTCAGTCCAGCTCTTGACTCGTATTTGGTAGGTCTATAGCCAAGTATCCCAATGAGGTAACTATTAAGACTGTATGTTAGTTGATGAAGAGTGAATTTTCCTGGTCAATGTTCTCATCATATACTCATCAAGCTCCCCTAGAGCTAGCACAGGTCATTTCTCAATCACGGAAAGTGCTGAAAGGGCCAAAGATCACAAGTGTGATACAGGCACGTTAGAAATGACAAGCTTAGAAAATTTCATAAAGTCGGTAAAGACATGTCCTTAAACAGTCAAGCAATACAAATCACCCACCACACAGCACATTAATCCCCATCTTCTACTACGGTCTTTGGTTTCATGCCTGAAGATTTTTCAATACTAAATTTTCGCCTCCCAAGTCAATTATGTATTACTTCTTTCATTTGCTGTCTCCAGCTGATCTCCCCCACTGCATAATTGTTTTTTGTGCCCAAAACACACACGCTGAGTTTCTTCTCCTCATCTTAGCCCAGTACTTGTCACCTCCACGTGACTTTCTCTGAGTAGCGAGGCCAATAACTCTCATAAATCCACTGCTCACTTCTCAGTAGCTGCTTTTCTGGGGCTCTGTTCGACCCCGCTGCAATGTGCTTTAACAAGACTTTGGAAAGCTGTGGCTGAGTTTCTCAGTAGTCAGCATTTTGGGGAACAATCAGTATTCCCCAAAAGTTGAATCAGTGTGTTTGCGCTCTGCTGCACTGGTGCAATATCAGTAATGCTGCCCAATCCGTAGGAACCCAGCTGAGGTCTTATAGAGCGTTTTACACTGCCAGGATAATGCTCCACCATTTATTGCCTTATCTCGGGCTACACGCCGCTGTGGTGCCTTTTGTTGTATCACTGCTAGAGTAAAGAGCACGGCACAGATAGCTTTAGCTGTGTTCTTCAGTTATTATCCCAAGTGGACTTTTTGCTTTTGATCTGCAGCATTCTCTTTTGTATTTACCAGATTTTTGACGAGTAAGTCTCCCTACACAGACCAGCAGAAACTTGGCCCAGAAGCTCAGATTATCTGATTCCTTTTAAACACGCTCTCACTGTTACTTTCTATTTGTACCTCTGTCAATTAGATATCAACAGAAAATTTGTTCCTTTGAAACTAGGCATGATATCCAGTCATTCACACAGAGAAGCAGCCAGGGGCATCCCTAGTGAGATGGTGTTCTGCCACGGCTAAGTATGTCCCAGTTTAATCAAAAGAAGTCCTTCATCACTTCATTACTATACTTTTTATCTTGCACTATTTCACAATGTTCAGACTTTGATACTTTCCCAAATGGATTTCTAATCACTGTACCAGCTTTCCCACCTATCACACTGTACAGTCGTCAAGCTTTGAGTTACTGTATTGAATCGTTCCTTGGTTTAATCCCAATCTTTTACTGAATAAATCCTCTCATTTCAATTACAACTATCTTATAAATTCTACTGCTCACAACATGTTCATCACCCTCCGTGACAAAAGATAAATTTAAGCCACAGGTTGAAGATGCTTAGCAAAGATTTGGAACTTGCATAGACCACGTTGATTTGCATCAGCTGCTTTATTAAAAGCTAAGTGTAGAACAGCCACAGGAGCTCAGAGGAGAGCTCTGCTGAGCTGCGCTGACTCTGCCTGGCACCTTCAGGACAAGCCCAGGGAAGAGCGCAAGAACAGGAAAGCACATCGTGGCTCTTCCTAGCAATAACCTCCAGCAACCCGCTGCCAAGATTTCCACAAGCTGAGGTTATATCCTCACGGGGCATGGCCCGTGATGGATTTTTTCCCCTTCATGGCAGCATCCAGGCACTTCCAGAACCCCATCGGGAGAGCACTTCCCAAGGCACGGAGCTCTGCCTGCAGGGTGACTACGCCTGGGGGAAGAACGACTTCTCTGGCTGACTTTGACCCTGGTATATTCTAGATTCACTGTGTGCTTCCCAATTCTGCTATTCAAGATTTCTCTTCCACACTTTTGATCACCCTTACTGCCTTGCCCTCTGTGTTTAAGCGGTCTTCAATAACTCCCTTTGAGTGACCAAAACTGCACCGCATACAGCTTATTACCATAATGCTTTCCATTTTGCTACCGGTTCTTTTTCCAGTAAGTCCAATATTGGATTTTTCTTTCATGACTGTCAAAGGAAACTCAGCCAAAATACCCATCCTAATCCTAACATTACTTCAGAGCACCAGCAGTTCACTGTTCCAGCTGCACTGGATACCATGGCATACGCTGTTTCCTCACCCAGGTGCTCAGGACCAACAAGCCCTTCTGCATTTGCTGTCCTAAAAGGCTTAGCATCAACAGGAAAATTCGGAGAGTGTAAGATCCTGTGGGAATCCACTGGCTACCATCCTCTGCACTGAAAACTGTTACTCCTGCCCTCCATTTCTGTCTTTTAACAACCCATTTGTGTTCTTGAGAAGCGTCCCCTGCACCCCAGGGCAGCTTGCAACCCCTCTGGAATTCCCAAATTCTGGTCTCCTTTCTCCACTGATGGTGGTCACTGCTTCCTGAGGCGCTTGCCTTTACATTGGAAACAGCTTGTTATACTTAATGCCTAGTTTTGTTCTTCCTTAATAATTAAAGTATACATACAGCTGAAATGCAACTATGTATGAATTTTACAGTAAGATGACTCGTGTGCTATCATGTACCACTGCCAAGCTGCATTCCTCATCATCCCTTAATCGCCCTCCTTCTCCAGAAACGTTTTCTTCTAGAACTTGAACATTTGTCTATTCTTGGTCAAATACTTCAATCACCTTTCAACATACTACATTTTCCTTTCAGGACACAAAAATGCTTTTCACGTAAAATCCTGCTTTGTCTCTTACCCGCTTCTCCTTGCTCAGTTTCACAGGTTACTATGAAACGCAGGGAGGACACTTCTTTCATGCTAAGGGCCATAACCATTGCTTGGAAATCAGCTCTTTGGACAGAGCTTTTTGAGTAAGAATTACTACGTTGAGACTCCTCTGCTCACCATCATGATCTTCATGAGCTACTACCACTGTCCTTTTACTGTCTCCTAGCTAGATTTTAATTAACTAATTCAAAATATATTTTCTTCTTATACTAAGTTTCCCATTTCCTTTGCTAAACTTCTTCCATTTGTAGAGATGTCTGACTGCCCCTCGCTTATCTTTTTGTCTTCCTTCAGAATATTCATAAATCAGAAATCAAACCTGTAATAACTCATTTCCACTACAATGAATAGAGACCTTTTATATTTGTCCTTCTCATCCACATGCCCATATATCTTACTTGCTCTTCTTTGTGTACTTGATTTTTGTCCCTTGAAACATAGTTTTAATGTTCCCTTGGAACACTACCTACTCTTTCCTAGGTTTTGTTATTTGAGATGTAAGCCGTCTAGTTGCATAAGTAGAGTCTCCCAACCTAGCCCAGGCTCCATCAAAATCAACACCCCTCCCACGAGAGTCATACACTGCCTCTCACATGTATGTTAGGGTTTGCAGCCTGGTTTGCACCTCTCCCTGCTCTCCTGTCCCTAGGAGGAGCTCTCCTAGTACTACTTCTCCTCCCTCTGCTCTGAAATGAGCTGGTAGTGAGATCCCCACCAGCAAATTTAAGCCAGTGTGCACACTGAGAGCACCAAGCTGCCAAACAAAGCTAATAAGCACATGACACAGACTTTTCCTTAACGCTGAAGCTGAGCTCTAGTTTCCTTTTTTGGCTGCGTATTGTTGCTTGCATCCTCACGACATTGATTGCCCCTCACCCCAGTGAAGTTGGAAGTGTCTCCCATTTGGAAAACTAGAGAATATAACGAACAACTGTGTAGCCCTCTATTAATTTTGTGGGAAACTTCAGTCACTGGGCAAATAAATAAAACATTGTATAAATCCGATTTTAAAAATTGCTTTAAAAATTGCTACCACTTCCCCTAAAATAGAAACTATCTACCCTAAACAGGCATGGAGCATCTATAACTCTCATTTTTTCAGTGCTCAATATTTGTTACATTCCTATCAAGACGTCCTCTCCAAAGGAAAAGAGCCTCCTCCAAAGCATCAAAGAAAGAATAAACACATTTGAAAAGAAAAATCAAGGGTCCTAAGCTGTCTGAAGTATTCTGTTAGTATATGCATCCTTCCACCTTCTACCAAGGTGTAAGCTGTACATGGACTATTTGCCTCTCTACCTACCCACATACTACTAACAGCATGGCCAAAATGAAAGCATGTATAGCTCTAATGGGCCTACCACCAGCATGCTACAATGATCTTCAAAAGCATTCCCAAATTTTAATTTTATCTTTATTTTATCAGATAGTGGAAATTCAGGACAGAAGAAACTAGACGTTTCACTTACGGAATAGAAATGAGGCCCTCTTCATATACCAACAGGGTAAGATTTTGTCAGTAAACATCTTCCTATAACCCAAGTACAAAAGTATACCCTAGTCTAAACATAATTGTGGCACTGCTATAAAATCATGATTTGCTGGAGTGATGCATTTCCCTTTAATTAAAACAGAATTACATAGATGAACCCTTCCATCTGATACACCAACCAATTTAATCATCTGAAAAAAGAAACATGAATACTATAATTATTTGCTTTTGGAAGGGTCAGAAGTCCAAAAATGTACGTGGAAGCCATGGAAAACGTGTGAGAGAAGAGCTGTCAGATCTAAAGCAGCAGTTGTCAGGCCTCGTTACCTTCAGCGGAGTGCAGCAAATTCAGGGCTGGGCTAGTGATGAACTCCATGGCCAAAGGGAGGTAGCCACGACACTTAGGGAGGTAATACATGAGGATGTGTGTGGTTCTCCTAGTTACCATGGCCTTCCTGACTACCACAGCACTCTGCTGCTATCAATAAACCTACCTTTTGCCACAGCAAACGTTTACAGATGTGTACATGTCTACCAGCTGTCACTGGGCTGTCTTGGACACATGTCAGTGATCATGGTACTCACGACTTTCCTCCAACTCTGAAGCTCGAGGCTGAGCCTTCTCCAGGTCTGCTCTCAGACAGGAGGAGGAGGAAGGACAGTGGGAGGTGCAGGAAGCCTGCATCCTCCACAGCGCTGCTCCCAGCATATCCTGGAGTTTGGGAAGGAAGCCCAACATGATTTTTAAGATCTCTGGTGGCTGACAGAAATACAAGTGGTGATCTTATCTCTTAGTACTAGGACAGGTAATGTATAGACATAACGAGCCAAAGAGTACTTAAAATGCTATCAGCAAGCCCAAATGTATATTTGTATTTTGAATCAAGCAGCTAATACCCTCAGTTGGCCTAAAACAAGGGAAAGACTACAGAACTGAATAAAAAATTTCAGCATGAAATCCACCAAGGCACTTACGTAACATAAAAACCACTGAGACAACAAAGCTACAAGAAGCCAGTGCAACCTCAGGGCTAACAGCTAACCAAAAAAAGGCCTGAGTTCAAACTTCTGTCACATCTGCAGAGCTTGGGCTTAAACAGATGGTTAATGCAAAGATTTGGAATGCCACTAAGGAAAAATATATCTGGTTTTCCATATTTGGAAGCGTATGTGCAGGTGTCACAGTATCTTGTCATTTTCATACATTCATTAATGTTAAACTCTGCAAAAGTTCAGCTGTTTCAAATTCCCTGTGCTTGTGTAGAACTGGTAAACACGCTATTATCCACCAGCGGAACTGCTGCTTTCAACACTGAATTAAAACCCAAAATAGACTAAAAAATGCAATCCTCACATAAAAATAAACATTTCACCGTATTTATCAATGCAATGATCTTACTTTAACTCCAAAATAAAAGCAGTGTCTTCTTGTTTACACACGGAACTGTTTTCCAAGGATCATGCTTCATCCAATACTTTTACAAGGTAATACAGAAAGTGGGCAAGCTGCTCTCCACAACCAGTCCGGCAGGAAAATTTCTCTTCAGACATTTTGTAAGGTCAGCACAAAACTACCAGTCATCAAACGATGAAAAAAGAAAGATTTTCCTGATATGTCCTTTTCTTTGGTGTACATGGGAAAGCTTCTAGGTAGACAAGAACTTTTCAACATATTTTCAGAAGTCTTAAGCTCTGTTATTTCCTTTCTTTTTTTTTTTTCTCCTTTGTGTGCTAAAGATGATGTGTTAGAATGGATCCTACTCATACTCAATCTACTTGGATTTCCCTTCCATCATAAGCTAAGAAATCCATTAGCTGAAGGCCCTGGCTGGCTGGAGCGAATAAAACTGGCTTACTTCAGACAAAAATCACAACAAATGAAAATGTAAGTTTTAAAAAAAAAAGTATATATCTGTTAATGCCAAACCTCAGATTTCACTTTCATGCAGGATACCTGTCTTTCCTATCGCTCAAATCAATTGCAGAGTCACTAGCTTTGATTATAGCTTCAAAGAAAAATTTGGTAATTTACTCTATTAGGAAGAAAAACTCTGTACCATTCCTCTTTAATGCCTTGTTACATAACTCAATAACCCCAAACTTACGGGGTCAACATCAAATACTGTCACCAGCACCAACCTCCTTTGCCAAAAGAAAGTTCACTAGCAGTGAAAAGCGTTTGAGCTGGATTGAGTACAAAAGAGGGTAAGTCCTGGTTTACATGCTAATTCAATATATCAAAGGATGCAGATAGGACTTTTATTTTTATTTTTTTTGAGAAACAGTTGAGTAGAAATGCCTTTCTCACAATTTTGCTCATCAATAATGATTTCTGCAATATGAATCTTACTTAGCACAGGCCCAAGTGCTTGTCTCAGCAAGACAGATGGCTGTTCTGGCTGCTGAAATAGACTGATGGAAGAGTCAGACATACGTAAAATCGAGCAGTGATGTAGGTGTTGTTTTAGTGTTCTAGAATAGGAAATAAAGTACCAAATACTGAGCTCTCCTGACGCATTGCCTAAGTTGTGAAATTAACTGACTGCAGCTTACGCCTAATCACGTATTTCAAAACACTGTACGCAAGGTCAACGCAGGAACAAAAAGGCAGCTAAAGGTCTGCCCACTCTGTAAAATAAAGCTGGTAAGTAAAAGCCTCACACTGAAAACCTTGGCTTTTACTGAACTGCAAGAAAGAGGAAAAATAAACGTAACCTTTGCCTGAGCAGATCACTTGCTACACAGCTGGGCTTGACTCTGAAGGGTTTGTACTTGAACTCTTACTTAAGGATAGTACTCATGATAGTAACCCAGCCCTGATAATAAATTTCAAAACTATAAGCAATGATCAGGAAAGGAATCCCCACATCCCTTTTGTATCTAAAAAGAAGAAACATTAAACAGTATTTGAAAAGTTAGAAAGCACTAACTTTAACCCGGTTCGATATAGGTTCTCCTGCCTGCCTAATTTCTACTGATTTGACTCAAATAGCCAGGCTCTCTCTCCTACTGGTTTTCTAGAAACGTGAGGGTAGGAGCAGGGGGAAGAGGTTGTTGAATATTTTAAGCCATAGAGAGAACTAAATTTTCAGAAAAGTCTAAGGTATTGGAATGGACTGCCCAGGGAAGTGGTTGAGTCGCCATCCCTGGAGGTCTTTAAAAGACGTTTAGATGTAGCCCTTAGTGATATGGTTTAGTGGAGGTCTTGTTAGTGTTAGGACAGAGGTTGGACTAGATGATCTTGGAGGTCTCTTCCAACCTAGACGATTCTGTGAATTCTGTATAAGGGAAAAGCTCCATATAAATACTGTTTTAAAAATCACTATTGGACCAGGAAGGTAAGCACAGGCTAAAGCATCAGCCCTAGGAACGGCCAAGGCCTCCAGCAACAGCCAACCCAAGCCCCACGCGGCTCCACGAGCACGCTCCCTGCAGCTCCAGGATGCTGCCTGCGGCACGGCATCACCCAAACCGCACTGCCCTTGCAACTGCACGTGTCGGTCACGGCAGGGCAAGGGCCAAGCACTTCACCTTTGAGCTAAAGTTCTCCCCGCTTCTCCAGCCCCTGCAGCGTGTGTGTCCTTGCTCAGCTGTCGGCAAGGCGGGAAACCATCCTGGAGAAAGACCCAGCATGGGGAAGCTCCCCCATCCCCACGCCCAGGAGGCCCGCTGCCAGGGAGGGGAGGACCGGAGATGAGTCCTGGAGCAGCTGCACAAGCACTTCACAGGGGGATGTGCCAGAACACGGGACTGGTCGTGGTGACAGAAACCACGTGCCAAGCCTAAACCCCAAGTGAATGCCTTCTAGGCTACCTTGTTCTGCTTCCCCTTCACTTTCTTTCCACTAAATCTTGAATTTTGCATCTTGAGAAGGGCATCCCATCAGCGCACAGACCGGTGATGAAGAAGAGCCGGGTACTTACAGCCCAGAAGGAAGGAGCACCTTGGTCAGGTGCCACAAAAGGCAGCAGCACGCACACTTTCAGCAGTCCTTCAAAGGTGACAGCCACCACTGGAGCGGAGCGTAAGGCTGTAAATCCCTGTTACATGTGCTCAAGACCAGAAACAATAGTTAGCCCATGAAAGAACTCTGGCAGAAGGACAGGGGCTTGTGCCACAGTAAAGCAGGCAAGGACAGAATGCATCCCGCTGGTTACTAACTACATGCCTGTGGGACAGCGGTGATGAGGGCACGCCATCCGTCGCTCTGGATGGAGCACCTGGGGAGAGCCCGGTGCCTTTGGGTCTCTAGGTCTTTGCGACTACAAGGCTGTGACTGCCTCCCCAAACCGCCGTGGCTGCACGACTCCGGCCCCTGCTGCGTAACAGCATGGCACCCTCGTCCTTTGGTTCTTCTCCCCCCCGTACCAACACATGCACACAGTAACTACCCCATGCTCAAAAAAGCATTTCATTATTAAAAAAAAAAAAAGGCAAAACCCTCCCTTTCTCCTCCCTGGGGTGGCTTGGTTTGTCTTTTAAACACGGGAACTATTCCATTTGTCCCTTAATTGTCCCCAAAATGCTAATTGTGAATGTTTGGACAGATTCAGCCAGAATGAAGAGGGAATACGAAGAGAGACAGAACAGAATGCTTCTGTAATTTAACACTTCTTCCAACACGTTCTCAGGTGTTCAACATGAAAAATGAAAATAAAATACCCCCTAACAATAATAAATTAGACAAGTTAACACTAGCCTACAGGAAACTGTTGCCTGTAATTTCTAGTAAAGAATTACTAAGCACACTAAATGTCAACGTCAAGAAACAATTTTCTTGATTTACTGAAACTATAAAGTCGGCTACATGTAGTTCAAGAAAGTGTGGGTTTTTTCCTTTTTCCTTCCTTACCCTATATGAAATAATTGTCATTAGTAGGACTTCATGGATTACACTGGCAAATGGTGGGTCTGAAATTGCTTATGAATAAAAACTCAACTTTCTGTTTGAGGTTTAAAACTTCCATTGCATCTTGGAGTTGCTAGATAGCTTGATATACCATGAATATGGAAATCATCGGGGCAACAGAACACTGTCTGGGAAGGGGAAGCAGTTAGAAAAGGAGAGCCGAGGGGCTGATAGAATCTGGTCCTCTTCTTGCACGAACAAACCTGGGGACTAAATTAAATATTTATCTGCAGGACAGGTGCTCTTTATACACTAAAGAGCAAAATTACACCGTCTTTGTGTCTTTAGCTGCAGAGCAAGGGGAAGGGAAAAAAAAGGGGGAGCGGGGGGGTCAGTTTCATCTCATTTAGATACTGGCCTTACTGCTAAAACTTACAATAAAGGTACTATTTGTAATGGGAAAATATGCTAAGTAGAGCACATACATTAAAAGCCTAAAACATCTGGGTCATAGTGAGCTGTCAAAACATAATAAATAGCTATTTGTATTGCTCTGAATTATGGTTAGTAATTCTTTGTTTTTTAACAGTGAAGAACAATGTAATTTCTGAGGGGCAGAGAAAGGCAGTGATGTGCCCAGTCTCCGCAGTGGGCCAGCGCTGGCGGAGCCGGCCACTGAAACCCAGAGCGCTGCCTAGCTGCTCATACTGCCCCATCCATTAGTAATCACCTGAAATAATTCACCCTGTTGGCACTTCTTAGAGCTTCTTGGTCTGAAAAACAATGGCTATGCAATTCAAGATGCAACTTGGTAAGAGGGAGATTGCTGCCAACTCGCAAAACAAATATTCCACTTCAAGAAAAACTATATTAAACAATACAGCTCCTGAACTGCATTTTGTGCTACAGAGACAGACATGTGGTATGATACAAATTTTCAAGAAAAAAAACACCACAGGCACAAAATATTTTTTTTTTACATCTCTCGTAACTGTTTGTGCAGCATTCCAGCTTTTTTTTTATTTTAAATAAAAAAATGCAAGAAAAGTCAAAATAAATCAAAAAAAATGGAACTTGCCCTCTAAAAACAACATGTCCTTGTTGACTGCCTCACAGTAATTATTGAAAGGAATGTTCTGCTGCAGAGAAATACAGACTTTCTTTCATATCCATCACAAAGATACTTTGTGGCTCACAGGTGCAAAAATGAACAGACTGAATACACATTAAATTCTAATGCCTGTGAGTTGTGCAGTACAGAATTACAGTCACCATTTTTTGAGTTATTAAATTGAGGGAGTGACAAGTTTCACTCCAAGGACTATGCTGAAAGTATTTGTCATTTGTTGGTTTTCCCTTCTCTACTCTTTTTCCTTCCTGGCCTAGTCAACTAGGCGCACGCCCAAAATAAGCTATTTAACTTATTTCGCTATTTTATTTAAAACCCTTACTCTGCTCAAACAGCTGGGATCACCTTGGGGTTGCAAGGTCCATTTCTTTTCTTTGTTTATGGGCACGAAACCTACCTGGCATGACCACAGAGGCAAGGAAGCCATGGGATGGAGGTGCTACTGGCTCAAACAAAATGCTCTGGCAAACCAACCAAAACAGAAGGGTGCTGGGCGCTGGGCTGAAACAACATCACCCCCAGTCAATCCCTGGGGTTTAACAGGATTTGTTGTAGCAGTCAGAGATAACCAGACTCCCTGACATCTCCCTGCCCCATTCTGTGCTGCTTTTCTTCAAATGGTTAGCAGCCTATTTGCGATGTCACTGCCTCATTACATTAGAAGATCTGACAAAGATTGTTCCTTAATCAAAGTCTAAGGATGCTATCATTATCCCATGAATTTGTTTATACTGGTAATTAAACAAGTCGAACACATTCAACAGACTAAATCCAGTAATAAGCATGGAACCGATATACAAATTTCCCTGCTCATGCTTTTATCTCCCTTGCAGGCCTCCTGCCTTCCAGCAATGGCTTTTGCATCTTTGTTTAAAGAACATTTTCAGGACTTTGATTCGATGAAGCTCATTATACAGACTAAGCTGATGAAACTTTAGCTTCTTTCAGATACTTTTGCCTGCAAAACCTGAATGTTTTAAGACTTCTCAGATTCATCCCAAAGCATGTTGCAGTTCTTTTTGACTTTCCTGGAGAAATCTAAGTTGGGATCGTTATAACATCAAATGCCAAGCTACAAAACCAGATCCGAAAAACAAGAGGTGGCAAAAGGTATATGGAAAAGCAAACTACTTCAGCTTATGCATTTCTGCACCTCACACGATTCTTCCTTGGGTCACACGTCTGTCGTGTCTCTTCTGGTCATATATATATGCTGACAAGGAACTCTAAATAGTGTAAAGAAATAAAATGGACAGGACTACGACCTCCATAATGCTCTGAATCTGGCCCATTTTTATTTTTTATTTTTAACACTTCTCCTCAAAAAACAACTGGTGATATTTCTCGGTTTATAGTGGAGATTCCAAAATTCCTATAGAAAAAAGGAAAAAAATCTAAACAGAAAACTAAAAAAGGAAAAAAGAAAGCAGTAGAGTCTGTTTTTTTATCTCAACTGCCAAAGCACAACAGCAAGGGACCCCAAAAAAGGTGCATCATATCTTAGTACTTGTCTCTCCCATCCTTATCCCTTGATTTGAGAGCTTCTACAGACAGCCCTGCATTGTGCGTTTGAGCAGCACTCATCCCTGGAGGTGTGTTTAGACAAACAGATATGTAGTAAAAGCCTCTTGCTAGTTTAAATCTCTGAACCCCTTCTCTTCCCCAGCTTCCCAGTAACACGTAGACCTTTCTGCACTCATCCTTCCAGGCTCTGAAGGAAATCCAAACATACCGTAAGGTGGAGAGAAGCAGCATATTCATGAACTGAGCAGGAAAGCTAAACAGGCTGCCCCAGAGGTATTGGTGGTAAGATTTTGGGCAGAAAACAGCCCCTGGCCTGCCAGCAGTGCGCTGGGGCACGCTGGGTGGGGGCAGCAGCAGCAGGAGCTCCCTTGCAGGGCAGCCCCAGGCAGCAGGGGCTGATTTCAAAGACCTGGGGTGACCCCATCCGCCAACTGCTACTTTGCCAGTGCTTGCTCCCGTAACTGCCGGCAAAGAGCACTCCATCACCACTCGGCCACGCTCTCTGACTCACCAGGATACGAGGTTGCTGAAATGGTTGCACGGGCAGCGCTGTGCTCATCATGCGCAAATAGCAAAGCAGAAAATCCAACAGCTCTGCTGTTGCACTCGACTTTGTGCACACACCAACCCATCTGCTCCAGCAAGATGGTGCAGCCAGAGTGCATCACCATTGCACGTTACATACGCTCCTCTGATTTGCCCTCGAACTTGGGTTCGACTCCATTTTACTTCTCCTCGGACTCCAACAAGCTGTCCACATAGCTTCCCTGTGACTCTTCAGTACATAACTAGCAAGAAAGCACTGAGAAACACCTTGTCCTCTTGTCCCAGTCTGCTCTGCAGAGATGAACTATTTGTGTACCACCACCACCAAGCGCGTCACTGAGCGTCCGTAAAGACACAGTGACATCTCTCAATTTCAGTTAAATACTGACAGCTTTCAGGTCATGGTTGTTCAGCACTGCACACATTTTTCACGTCACTGAAATGAACGATGACATGCCGGCTTTATACCTCGAAACTACATGCCTTCATAACCTCCTGAATGCTCCGTGCTGTTTCTGTAACACATTTGGTTACATACAGCTATTACTGAAGAACATCTGAACCAGCTTTCACCAGACTGTGCTAGCAAAATGCATTATGTGGTTATAGTGTATTTTGTACTTTTAAATATATGTTGCCACCTGTGGACAACCTGGAGTTGCTATTGTTTAATGCAGGTAATGTTCTTGGTGCAGGAGACCCTAACACTTCTAAGACAAGGGACAAAAACAGAGCAGCTGATGGCCATATCCCTTCGAAGCTACTTTCTTCACCCAGCAGCCATTTAGGGTGAGAAATAACTTTGAGGAGTTACATACATATCCAGCCCCAAACTGTTAGAGCATGAAAAACAATCTGTCCACCATTATTTGGTACATTAAAGATGAGAATATGTACACAAAAGAGATCAGATAATAGGCTTTCTAAAACACTGAGCATCTGCAGCTCGGCGCAGCCTGGCATTTCTGCACACAGTCAGACTTGCAGCATGCCTGAACGTCTGCACTTAGCAGCACCTGCAGAAAAAGTTCCAGAAGGAATTATCCAAGTAAACTGTGTAAATCTGTACTTTCATCCTAGAGCTATTAACTAAGTCCGTCTCATTCAGAATCTAAGACAACCTGCTAAATTCCTTCAGTGTTAAAACATGAAAGCCCTTCCCAAACATACCCTAAGCCCCTTGAGCTGCTGCTGGGGTTACTGAGAGCAGGTAGACCACATCACCAGGCTGGTTCTCCTGGAGCAGGGACCATTTCAAGGCTGCCAAACTACAGGAAATATCTAATTCTAGTTCAGTAACCTCTGCCAAGTTCATAATGACCATAGAAGTCACCAACGTTGCAAGTACTAAGTAGCTATTTCATTGGCAATTACAGCCCAGATACTGAACACAGGAACAGCAAATGGGGAGAGAAATCAGTGAATGTTGCATTAAGAGTACACTGGACCTACACACATGCACGAGGGATGAAATCAGGGAGCAGAAAACCTGACTAGCGAAAAAATCAGCCTCACTAGAATTCTGTTCCCATTTAGGTTTAAAAAAAGAAAAATCTTCTCTTTGATTCCAGACAAATCAATTCAGCCAATACTCTGCTCTAAGAAATTGCTGCAAATACTCAAGTCATTCAAGTAGTCTAGCGATTATCTCGGTCTCCACCAAGGTAAACAATCCAGTAGCCTTTTTAAATACCAATCAAAGAGAACTGATAGAAATGCAGACACTTAAAATGGTAATGAAAGAGAAAGGGGTTATCCAGATATAATCCCATTATATTTCATCCCCAGGATTGGGAGCTGTTCATTTCTGTCTCTACAACTGCTGAGAACACATGAGAGCCCTAGCAAACGTACTAATACCTGCAGTCACTCCGTATCCACAGCGCTGAAAGCTTACCAGGCAGGTAAACTTTCTAGGCTGCTGGTTACGCCTGCCAAGTTGTTATTTCTGGCTATAATAGGGGCACCACCCCTCCCCTTGCCTACAGGTTCCCTGCTACACATCCTGTATAATCCAAAACGTTGATGTGGTAAGTTGTATATTTACATATTAATTGAAGCACTAAGCAGTGAAAATGAAACAACAGAAAACAGCATCAATGGCCAAGTGAGCTAGGCAATGCTGGAGCTATTTAGTCCTGTGTTTTCATATTCAACAAAGATTCACTATAGAAGTATCAGTTCCAAGAGCCTAGGGATTTAGGAGAACTGTATTTTCCTGATGTATTTTATCTCAACACATGAACACACACACACACACACACACACGAAATTACAAAGATTTCTTTTTAAATCCTAGATTAGCGCATGTTAAGAAACAAATAAGCAAACACATGGCTACCGTGCATTGTTCTAAGGCACCTAGTATGTCCTTCTCTTTATTACAGGCACTTACATACTCAGTATCTATGCGAGTGTAACACATCCAAATACAATGCTGGGACGATACCGCCAACGTATCAGTTTGTTGCAACTACAGCAATGGTTTTATAACCTACTTACAGAAAATGGGCCACAAACACCAGTTTGCTACTTGGCAGCTGTGTGGTGCGGTTCTTCATAAGCTCACTGTTCAGCAAAGGTAACTGCTTTTGAGCTACCTCTGTTGCATCTTTTAATGAAAACATCAGGAGTTGTGCTACCCTGCCATTGCACATAGACTCGCAGAGAGGGAGTATAAAGGAAAGCCATCGGCAGGTATAATTAATGTTATGAGTACTGTATCTGAGGGAAGGTACTTCTACTGAGAATCACCCGGGGAAAATGAAAACAAAATTAGTCCTGAAGCTGCTGACTGCAGAAAGAAGTTCAGATCCAAAAATCAAATAGACTGCAATTAACAGGTATTACCCGTTTCGTCCTGCTCCGGCTTAAAAATGATGCGTTATTGGAAGACCCTTTCAGGTTAACGCTAACACACAGCAAAATTACCACCTCTCAGCACGTACCCTCAGAGAACTTGACCACATTTGTGCAGTAATAAAAACCAGGATGCTTCCCGCCAGGTATCGGAATGATCATCATTTGGATCACGGCAGTGAGCTGCTCGGTGCCGACGGGAGGCCTGGGCATGCAAATGCAGCTTCCAGGAGGCGACACAGAGCAGCACCAGGGTTCGGGGGCTGATCTCCCCCGGCGCTGTCAGTGCACGGGGTCAGAGAGAGGAGCAATCGAAAAGCTGAGAGGAGAGAACGGCAGGCAAGCATCTTCCAACAGCAGCTGCTGAAGGAAAGACCTGGTATACGGGAAGACCAGAAGAAAGGAAGGAAAACTATTTTCCCCTTCTCCCAAAGGGTCTACAACTCATGAGCGCTAACCCCTCTCCTGTATTTGCCTACATCCTAAGTGTACCCACATCTGACCTTTTTATCTTTTCATACTGTTATTACCTATAGTTCTCCGGAGTAATTCTGCCTAGGTATTTTACACTTTCCTTACAGTCATTAACTGTGACCAAAAGCTCCTCTAAGAAGGTAAATGCTTCAGAGCTCCTTCCTTGTTTAAATCTCACAAATCTCATCAATAATAAAACATTCTGCTGTGAGTGACAATTTGCAATGGCTTATTTGCGCTTCAAGACTTTGATACCAAGAAAGAGAAATTCTTCCGTGATGCACCAAATCCCCAATCAACCAGAAAATTATGAAGAATAATGCAAAGCTGCAGATCTATGTAAATTCATTTTCCATATTCGCCTTCCACAACTAAGTTTCAAAAAGTGCTAACTAATTCCGGGTGCCCGCACGGGCAGCAAGCACTGGTGAACACAGCCAGTCCGAGTTATCTCCACGGCTTTACTTGTGCCACTGCACACTTGCAATAGCTGACACAATTTCTCTCCATTTGGGAGTTTAATTTAGGAACAAATTCACTTTGGGGAGTAATTGCCAAGTGCTGAGATACAATTCAAGTGAAGTTCAAATTTCAGACTCTATAAAACCACCTATAACTGTATCTTGGACATGGCAAATAAATTTAACGATGTACACAGGAGAGACAAATCACAGAGAGAGGTATCATATATAAATCTAGAGAAACTACGTTATTACTGCATCAGAGATCCATGATTAATCTCATTCTTCTGTTTAGGACAAAGACACCGATACATCAAGGATGTCTCTGCAAGAGTGCTGCAGTTCAGGTCAGACACGCGCTTCTGAAGGGGCCATCCCCTTCGTTCCCACTTCACAGCACAACGGCTTGCACTGCAGCAAGGTCTGGGAGCACCAAAACTGGATTCCTGAAGAATACAACTCCGAAATCCAGGAGTGTCCTGGTCTTCTGCAACTGAGGTCCAGCCACTTGCGGGGACCAGGCTAGAGCGAGCCTGCACAAAACCTCCTGTACCTGTTGGGTGGATGTCAGGTCCCCAGCAGCAACTGTTTCACCCTACAACGCACTCAGTCCGTGCAGAAACCCCCCTCTGGGCTCCTTGCTGGTTGTTCGCACCGCAGCAGCCCCTATGCCACGGCGGGGCTCTGCCAAAGGCTGCTCTCCCCCAAACCTTGCCCTCCTCGGCCAGGGGAAGACACCAAGACTGCTCCAACCAGCTTTCATTTGCTTCACCTCAAAGATAAAACACGTCTTTAAACCACCTCACAGAAGCGTGCTGGGAGAAGTACAGAGTAGAGTTTTCCTCCACGAAACACAAAGCCAAGAAGCGCTACCACTTCCTTAATGTGCTAAGAAATGGGCTTGCGGGCATCCATGCTGAGCGATGCACATGACAGCTCCCAGTGAATAAAGGGTGAAAGAGCTAAATATGCATTTATATCCATTTCTCAGACTGCTATCGAGCTTCAGTGTGTGTAGCAGAGCTTCTACTGAAGCCTTGCCATATTTTAAAGACCGCATTTCTATTTTCAGCTGGGTTTCTCCAAGAAGCAAGGCTTACTTAATCCCACCATGCTACTGCCCATTTGTCCTTCCCCAAAAGACCTTCAACAGCGGTATCAAAGCCATCAGGATGCAAATAATTCCTGAAAGCAGGCAGCCAGATAGAGGAGAGCTATTCCCTCCATACAGTCATTCCGACTCTCTGGTAGAGGGAACCAGCTCCTGGTCGGTGCCTCGTGAGGGAACCCTGAGCCCTGGCAGGGGACACGAAGCCGTCAGGACACTGGGCCTCACCAGTTCTCCTCCTGAGAGTGAGACTGACAGGCTCAGAAGCATTTCTGCAGTGCATCTATAAAGATGACCTCTCCCCTGAGAAGTGCTTTTAACAAGAACATGTTAAAAGGGATAAGTTGGACAAACATCTGATGCGCTGGTAACTTTATGCCATCTTATCAGCCACAATAAAGCAGGTATGCTCTTACGTGGAACATCACGCAGTTGCTTTTGTACCCATAAAAGCTGGCATTGCCAGTCGCTATGTTAAAACCTAAATTTCTCCCATTGGAAATACTTTTTTTTCCCTTCCTAGTGAATGTGGAAAACATCATTTAGCTGTATGAGCACCTATGCAATTATCTTAAAAGACTGTACAAGCCACTGCATAGCAGCACCAGACAGAGACAGTCATTGCTGCAACATTATTTTCCCTTCATCTAATTTCATTTGCAAGACCTCTAGAGGGCAGTGAATAAAAGAAAATAAATACCAGAAGTAGCCAGAACTGTTAAATACAATTCTAAAAACTGGGACCTCCTCTAATTATTCCTTTGTATTTTAAGCCTTCAAGGCAATTCTGTGGATTTACGGATTAATGCAATGGGATTTCTCCAACCCCAAATCCTATGCTCTGCTGCAGTTTGCACTGACAGACTTTACAGCAGTGCACTTCCCCAGCCATTTACTTTTTTCAAGCAGAAATCACTTGCTTGCAACTCTGCTAGAATATGCAGCAGGGCATCTTATTTCCAAGGTGCTCATGGGCAAATGAAGATTTTTTTTCCTACAGAAAGTCACATTAAGCCAAAACAAAAGAAAAATACAGTCGAGTAATGCTGACCTGTTTACTCAATCTATGACAGTATAACATTAATGTTCAAGTTAATGTCAAAACAACCAGGAACTAGAGGAGAAGGCAGTCTCACATAATTCCTCTTCGATTTTCATGTATGTACTAGACACAGATCCAGGCATACTGCTAACGGCTTCATTATTCATTTCACTGTGGCATATACAATTAACCCATTACCAAAGGAATATGTAAAATCTAGGATAAAACTTAAACTAGGCACAGCAGACAAAAACAATAGGGTAGATGCAGTATACTTTCTCTTATCTCGCACAGGAAGAATACCAATCAGTACGGCACCAGCCCACCATTATATAGTTTCAGCTCTGCTTTACTAACTTTTTATGGCTTTAAAAAACCTTTGTGCGACTCAGAAATTGGCTATGCAATTACCACAGGCAGAGCTGTCCTCACCAGGAGTTAATGTCCTGATTATTTTTGGAATGCAGAAAGGGTGTTAATGCGTCTACAAACATTAAGAACTGAGAGTGCAACAAAATAATGCTTGAAAACGTACGTGTTAACACTCGAAGCCAGGGCCCTGTGGGCACTAACACCCTGCAGGCCCCCTGGCCTGTCCTCACTGGGGTGGTGGGACAGCATGCTGCCCCGGCCCACAGCAAGCCCCCAGTCCTTGCTGTGCCCTGACACCTGCTGAGCAGAAAACCCCCCTCCAAAGGAAAAAAAACACAGAAACCACAAACAGCAAGTCAGCAACGTGTTGTCACTCCATCCAGACTCCCGGGTGATTCACCACTCTTACAAATTGTCACTGCTCCCAACAAGGCAAAGACACTGACAATTTACTCTTACCTGCCACACTTTTTTTCACCTTGCTTGTTAATGGTAATGCTTCCTGTCCCTGCCACCTTGCCATTCCCTTTCCATCAGTGTTTTCTGTTGTATGAATTCCCTTACATTGCAAAGAGCTAGAGAGCTAACGGCTGCTTTTGTCAATCGCATTTGTGAAGACACAGACTTACGTGAACTTCTGAGCCGTCTTCATTCTCCACTGAAGTTTGCTGCAATGTCAGAGAGTGATATCCTATCGGGACAAAAAATTGGGAAAATGTTATTCTTGCTCATTTAACAGAATGAAACTAAATAATATTGCTAACATTCATCCCTTGCTGTCCCATCCTGAAAGCAAGAACAAGGCACACAAGAGGCAAAAGGGAGAGACTTTGCAAGAAGCCTTTCATCATTGAGACCTCACCAGATGAACTCTGCAGGACAGAATCTATCAATTTTTGAAAGCCCTTATTTCTCCTCTGAATCTTTTTCTAAAAATTTCAAAGCTGAATGACAAGTCAAGGTGTCTTCTCTTATCACAAGAGCTTCTTATATCCAGTAACTTCTGAAATGTATAATAAAGACACTTTTACAGAAATATCATTAACTTAGTGAAATTGAACTGATAACGAAAGAAAAGGACTATCCAGAGACAGACTGTCATGCTACCGAGAGGACCATTTTGGTTGGTAATGTGAACTTACAAAACTTCAAACACCTGCTTAAAAGCCAGAAAGGAAAATGGATTTGACTGAATTAGATTCAAAGCCAACTACATTGCGGTTTACTCACAAAGCCCACAAACCTGCACACATCCACTAAAGCAGATGGATATATGTAAACTCTGTTAGCAAATTTCCCTGGGAAAAATTTCAGGCCCAAAGCCGAACGTCGGTTTAAAGTAATTGAATAAATGGTGAGAAAATAACACATGCAACTCTACAGCCAGAAAATAACTATATTCCAACTAAAGAAATAAAATCAAGTGCTTTGGGTCACATCCTCACCAGTAAGTTTCACTAATGCTCCCCTACAATTCTGCAAGATATTAACCACGTTACCATAGAGTCAACTGTCAATCTGAAGGGAAAACTTGCATGCTGCACTACTGACGGAGCCTGGAGGAAACTCCCTTCTCTTGGAGAAATCCTCTCCTCATGACAGTGCTCTAACTGTGGACTTCTTTCTGTAGAAGGAAACAATCCATGTACTGCATAAAAGCAAGGAGTCAAAAGTGAAAATAAATGACAGAAGCAAATAAAAGGAAAGGAAGACTCTATCATGATTCAAAAAAGCTAGCTCAAAAAGGGGCAAGAAGAAGAAACAGATGTGTGGCAAGGCCTTGGAGCAGCACCTTTGCGTCAAGATGGCCCTGGGCAGATCATAAATATTGCTGCATCTTCATCAGCGAGTAAAGATGCCTGCAGCTGCATGAGCCAGCAGAATGGCGCGGTACATATAATTAATAAGTGTACTTTATGGTTTCTGAGAATGGAAGTGCTGCTAGTTCAGGATCTTTTGGAAGTGGAATTTTTCTTTTTAAAGCTAATATAAGTTACACAGCATTCCTCACAAGATCTTCCTTTCGGCAGGAGGTTGCTCCTATTTCACTAGTAGCTTTTATACTGATTTCTCAGTTGACCGTAAGTGCTCTTCAAAAAGATTAAATCAAAGTCCAAATGGCTTGAGAAATTCTTCCCTGACAGCCACAAAGAATAAAAAAGGGATGAGAGGTTGAATCCACTATTTAAGCAGGAAGGCCGGTGCCGTCCCAATGCCAATCAGAGTCTCTCATTACCTAGTGTGTCTCAGAGGTAATCTAAATCACATACAGGTTGTGTTCTTAAAACAAGTGGCGGCACTGTTTCTGAGATAAAAGAGCACATCTCGATCTGGAAACCACGAGAGATGCTGGGCATCACCTTCCCCGCAGCACGTGCAGATGCGCTGGGACTGCAAAATGGACAAGGAGAGGGGCGTATAGGAGGCACAATGAAGAATGCCTCTGCTGGTCTGTAATCTCAGTTACGTCCTTGCTTACAAAAGCCCTTTGCATGAGTGTGAGCCAGTAACTCCCTGCCCCAGGCATACACGCTTCCACAAACCGAACAAACTGCCTGGGTAGAATTAAAGCACCCTCCACAAGCAGCTTAAAGAAAGTGGCCGTACAAGCAGCAGAGACAACAAACTTTCTCTCTCTCCCACTGGAAAACAACCATGTAATTGAATACAAACAAAGAGAAGCTGGATTCTTTAAAATGATCTGCTCATGGTTTGCTCCTCTGGGAGTAATCTAAACGCTGTAATGAATTCCAGCATTAATGCAACAGAGATTTTCATTTCAACTGAACAAGTAAATATAAAAGGTTATATCTCAAAGATGTAATTTTGTGCAGAAACACAAACCTAGACTCATTCTGGCTCATTACAAAACATTATTAGTGTGAGCGCTTGCAGCTGGAGGCACTGAGAGCTCACAGGCTTTGCTTGCTCTGCCTTGCCCCCTCCCAGACGCTCACACTCCACACATTACCTTGTGAGTGCACTATCTGGGAGGAAGAGAAGGCAAAGCCTCTGCTAGCAAGAGCGGACTTGTGCAAATTTGGATCTGCTCATAAAAATTATTATTTACTTAAAAGTATTCATAATTTTGTTAAAAATGATCTTGCAGGATAGTAACCCTGAAAAACAGAAAATGGGTGAAAAAAAACATTGGCAGATTTGTCTACAGCAGTGAGGACCTCTGTCCTGCCAGCTAGGAAGACGAGACCTACAGCAGATGAGACTCTCCTGATGCAACAGACCCTCCCGACCCTTCCCACCTTAGGTGGGCACTTCTTGGACTGTGCCCCGAGGAATAAAACCCACCCTGGTCAGTGTCTTTTGCATGGGTTGGTATTTTTGGCTCCTATTACAGCTGTTTGTAAAATACTTCGTACTCCTGGAGTCGTTTGCTTAGACAGCTGCAGAAAGATAGTTCGATGCCCAAGGCACAAGCTACTGCCTTCTCCTTTCCTCCTCTCCCTTCTTCAGCCTGCCAGGGACTCCTTCCAGCCACTGCTGCCACCCTGCAGCTCCTCATACAGAGCAAAAGCAGCAGCTGGCAAGACGCAGGTATATTTGCTCCATTACACGGTCTTTCACCTCAAATTCCTTGCACATCTGGTTATGCAGAAAATTAGGTAAAAAAAAAAAAACTATAGCAATACAGCTGCATCGCAGCAGAAAACAATTTGGCTACATGGGCCACTGGCAAATCAGAAAGGCTCCTGTGAATCTACTGCTAGCGTAGTGAGGAGGAGGTAAGTCAGCAGCCAAATAAAACATTTAATCCAAAACTTTGAAAAAATCCCAAATCTATTTTCTGTCTTTCCCTCAGTAACAAGTACATTGAGAAGCTCCTGGCAAGCAAAGCCATTATGCTCATTAAAAACAAAAAATAAAAACTGGAAATTACGAGTTAACTGAATTGGAACAGGTAAGGCTTCACATTCCCTCTCCACCATCAGTGCTATTGCCCTGAAACCTTAATTAGAGCAAAATGGACTTCTGTCTTCACGCACTATGATTTACAGCTGAAATCAAAATGCCGGTAATATGTGTGTTCTAAATTACCTGGGAACCCGCACGTACCACGGAGTAGCCTGGTGGGAGCCTCTACATTAGGTCCGGGGTAAAGCACTGAGAAACTCTCAGCTTATCTCACCGCTGGACTGCTGGCGTCCTGCTGCCTGCCCACCTCCCCCTTCAGCTGTTTGCTGGGCACCAGCAGCTTCCTTCCTCTCGGCCACCCGCACAGGATAAGGACGCTCTCTCCTCTACGCTCAGTGCTGGTTTGGGTACCTTACGACAAACGCAGGGTCCCTGCTTCTATGTTAATGATCTCAAAACAGAGAAATTGCCAGCTCGTCAAGCCCGTTTCCTGCTCCAAGCACATACTGCTTGAAAAAAGCACCTGTCTTGCTCATTGTAAGTGATGCAAAGGTAGCACACAGGCACTGTGTCGGGCACCAGCCCGACTTTCTCCTTTGGAAGATTCACCCACGCTAACCTCAGAAGAAAAGCAAGGTCACTTGATCGCTGCCTGCCTCTGGACTCACGCCGGCTGATTCTCCCCTGCTTTCAGACTCACTTGGAATGTCGCCTCTCTCTCCACGCCAGCACCTGGACTCGCCCTACGTCTTTGTGAAGCTGATCGTGCTGTGAAGTGCCTCCTAGGAGCTTTGACAGCGCTGAGGTGTATTTAAAGCAATTTGCTCAAGGAGGTTGTCGGGGTTTTATTTATTTATTTATTTTCTTTAAGAATGAGCTCTCACTCTATTTTACTTCAACTAGAAAGCAGTGGATAATTAAGAGAAAACATTATTGTAAATCAACAGAAAGGAAAAAGAATAAATCTGGCATTCAAATGAAGGCATTTCACAACTTAAATTCACAAGAATTTAACTCATTCACATTCAGATTTCTCTTCTTTTGGCCTAAGTTAGATACTGCTCCTCAACCAGAAAGCCACGCGGGAGACCCTGCGCACCAGGTGGCAAGTGAAGAAGGACAAGCACCACGTCCTGCACGGAACAAGAAGAAACCACCTGTGTATGGCATGGGTACAGCACAGGGACAGAGCTGCTCAGCACTGAACAGAAATACTGGGGAGACTACAGAGGATCATGACTGAATGCTGGAATGAAAAACTGGACCTTGGCTGGAACAGTGTCCACCAGGTGCAGGAAGAACTTCAGACTCTGTGCTGGAGCGGCGTTTCCCAGCGAGACAACGTGCCCAGTTCTGGACACCGCATTAGGCAGGCAGGGGGAGAATACTCTAACAATATTCAAAAACAACAAGAGTATTAAAAGATTTGCAAAATGCGAAATGTGAGCGAAGACTGCTAGAATGACATTCAAGAACCACATTCATTATAGTATGTTATAAAGAGGAATTATCTACAAAGGAAAATAACTGTGAATAGCACAAAAAACCACGTTTTTGACCTGAACACAACAACCTGCAAGACACATACAAGCAAATAGAGATGGTTTTACCAAAAAGCCCTGCCTGTCCACAGCCCGATATCAAGCTGCAATACCACTTCAGAAGCAATCTGCAACATTTCTATCAATATAAGTAAACAGAACAACTGTGCGTGAAAAAGGGAGCAGGAGGCGTACGTTGCACTCGTCCTGCAATTACAATTAGCTCTGTTGTGCTGGTTGCACTCAATATACATGGTACACCCTGCTTGAGGTGAAACTAAGAAAACGTAAGCATACAATAGGAAATTGATGTCACTCTATTGCAGGAGAGTTAATTGCCTTTCCTTTTCAATATCTCTCTCTTTCAACAGTCAGGATCCGAAGCACCTAGCACTACTTGGTTCACCTCAGAGGTGCTGCTGAAGCTGATGGCAGGCAAGTAAAAGACAAAGAGGAACACAGCAAAGAGGCTAGAAGCCAGCAAAAGGGTTAAGATGATGACAGCAGCGTTGGTGGCTCCAAAAAATATGTTACGAAGCAGCAATCTACATCCAAAAGAGTCTGATGCGTAAGACAGCTTTTATGTATGCGAGTTTGTACCCTGCTTTACTGCTGAGTCACAACTGTGCCTTTCTTTACCCCAGGTGTGTAGGGAAACTAAAAATTACAATTGTTGCAGAACAGTTGTATCTGTTCAGACAAAGTTATGGTTTAATCTTAAAATCAGTGCTATATATCACAGCAGAGCCTTCCAACAGGGCTAGCAGAAGCATGGAAAATACCATTTTCCAATAGCTCTTTGTCCCCTTCAATGGCAATGATGCCTTTACCAATTTTATTTTTCAAGTGTTTTCTGTTCATGTTTTATTTTGCTCTATTTTGCCTCTTAGCATTTCAAAAGCTCCTGAGAGATCGGAAGGGAAAAAAGGACAGCAGGACATGTTGAATGAGATGTTAAATTAAGTAGATGCATATTCAATTTGTCTTTGTGTTGGAATGGTTGCTACTAGATGTTTCTTCAGGAAAATAAATGAGGCTGGGAGACTGGAGATTTTTCTTCTTGCATAAAATTCTTGCAATAACTTATTTCTCTTTAAAACTAATAGCCTAGCTGAATCCCAGTTCCAACCCTAATGGCAAACAGGCAACGCGGCTTTCACAAGCTGCTTACAGCTGTAAGCAGTTACACATTTTATCTAGGTGGCTGAAGTGCTGAAGTTCTTTGATGTCAACGCTTCTCATTGACAATCACTAATTTAGAATGTGAAAATATTCTTACAATGATTAAATGCAGATGGCCTTGGGAGAGACTCTGAAATCATGAATACACAGTGCGGTTTTTGTTCGCGGACAACTAAACCAAGTGTTCTCATAGCCTGAGCAGTTCCTCACCTCATGTCTCTTCAGAGAGAAGCTGCGTGTGTAGAGAGGAGTTACTCCGTGGCTTTATAGCCAGTGGTATTACATGACCCTCAGAAACTTCAAGGTCTGTTCAATTAATTTTGTAGGACTAGTACTTGATATCTGATGGGCCTGCAACCCCAAACACACCTAAAAGGAGGAATTCGGCAACCTAAGGTGAAGGGAGCAAGCGCTGTGATTTGGAGTCGTTACAGAGCAGGATCAGACCTCGCATCGCAAGGACCTACCCCTCACCACTCGGTTTGTACACCCCTCTCTTTCACCTCCTTCCCAGACGAATTTCCTAGCAACCCTCTCACCAGTAACCTCCACTCCCGACCTTCCTCCTGAACATTCAGCAGCCTCGCAGCCAGCAGACACTCACACCTGGAAGGCGCATGGAAGAGCAGAATAATTTCCTCCCTTCAGAGCAGCTCTCAGCTCCAGACACCTACAGCTTGCATTTGGTCAACCGGACCTCAGGCACCTGGCTCGGGGGTGACGGGATGCCCTTTGCTGTAGGCCCCTCAAACTTGCCCTTCTGCTACAGTATTTACACGCACTTTGCAAAGCTACATAGTTTGAGGAATTTCCACGCGGATGGAAACTGAACGCCAGATTATTATAGTCTCATTTTGCTTATAAATTTAACAAGGCAGAAACTTTAATTAATCCTACTTCAGCACATTACTTGTCTCCTGGTCAATCCGTCAGATGATTCCTAAAACATTTTCATTCTTACATTTTACCATAGAGCGTTCATTTATGTACTCAGTCAAAAGCAGAAGATAAGCTTTTTCTTCTTTTTTTTTCACGACACATACTCACTACCACTAGATTGCACTGCTATTTGAGAAACCTTACTTTCATCCCGAGAGTAACTTACGTAACTACCAAAAAGGAGCGTGGCAATTCTAACTTTATAAGATGAATTAGATAAGTCTTGGCACATGTTTGAATCCCAAATTCTTTGCCTACTTGATAGCGAAATCCAATTTAAAAGCTTTTCCAAAAGAAATAAGCAGGTATTTTAAAGATGGTATCACTATAACAAGAACCATTATAACAAGAATTTTATGTTTAAGCGAAAATATGCCAATGCTAAAAATCTGTTCTTTTCCCTCTTTTTTTTTTTTTCTGTAGAGTTTAAAAAAAGAAAGCCTATGGAAACTATCATCAGAACAAGCCAATTCCTAACAATCTCTCACACATTTGCAGCTCTATGATTTCTGTACCCTCTGATTCACCTCTGAATACTGTTTGGACCATAATAAAGATGCACTTTTTGAAAGTGCTTTAATTAGGAAGCCTGTTCACTGAGGGCTGATCTGAGTTTAAAATCCAAAAGCAACACAGTCCCAGGTACAGTAATTTCTGCTTGCGAAGTAATACATCAGTAGAGTGAAAGTACTTGTACGCAGAAAGGAAGGAAGCAGCAACTTCAGGGGTTTTGATACAGCTTACACAGCAAAACCAACATTAAGATATATTTTATTTCAGCCCACCAAAGTTTAGCGGCTGAAGCAGGTCTTCACGGTTACCTTCCTCTAACCTCAATGTAATTGTCAGAGCTCTGCTTGCTTTTAAAGCACAGTACAGGAGGAGATAACTCTTACCCCACAGCACTGTTTTCTGCACAAAGGATGAAGGAGGTTTCACCAAATCACTGCATCCTGAACGGGTGATGCTTTCAGCACAAGTTCACAAAGCTCAGGAGGAGGAGGAGGAGGCAGGCAAGCACTGCCCCATACATCAGAGTGGACTAGGGAGGGGACTGATCATGTTTTAAGGAAAGTCATTACTGCAGATGCTGAAGACTGCTTAAATCAAGCTGGAGTAAAAGTGTTTAGGGCAGCAACTCTTCAAACTACAATGAAGTAATTAAATAAATTGGATTGCTTCAAGGCTAGTTTACCCACCAAAAAAAAAAAGAAACAAAGAAAAAAAAAGAAAAACACTAGTGATAAAAGGAATTTTAAAATCAGTCTTCTCTCTTTGCTGTGAAAGCACCTCATCAGGTAAGTAACTATACATGTACATGAGGCAGTGGGATAGCATAGATACGGACTCTAGTTCCTAAGCCATATTGCTCTAGACTCTGGAAATGGAAACAGAGAGTGGCTGTGGTAAGGGTTCAGACACAGCCAACACCACCCTGAAAAACTGGTGACCTCCAAGGAGGTGCCTTTTACTTGAAGATGCAGCACTACTGACCTCACTGGACAGGTGACAGGTTTCGCTGGAGGACAGGAACAACACATGTGGCCTATTACTCAGGCAAGGACCGAATTACTGCTCCCCCAAACTGGCATTTGACTTGGCTGTCATGCCAAGTGCATAGCATATAATAGAAGTCAGTGGGCTGTTTCACTCTGCTAACTTGCAGGTCCCGGAGACTGAAGGAGACGGTGTTGGCTTTGCCTTGATATTTAGGATGGAGGTTTGTCAATAATTTTAAAGCAGATTAATATATATGTACTCAATAGGCTCTTTATCTAGACATTTAATAAAGAGTTCCAGTGTTGGGTGTGGGGACAGGGGACAGCCTGGATTTACATACGTGTGGGAATGTCCCAGGAAGACCTATAGTGTACCTAGCAAATGTACTAAGTTGCTTCTTTTCTGTCCTTAATAGCAGTTTTAAGACAAGGGCAAGTAAGGTACAGCTCAGTCCTGGTAAAAGTTCAGGGCTACGTCCGGAATTAATTTAGGGTAGGATTTCCTCAACACCTGTCTATGGAAAGGCATGCAAGGTGGCCTGTCCAGAGCTTGGCATCGCTCACTTTGCGAAGGGACAAAGCTCAGAACACACACCATCATGCTGCAGCAAGCACCGTGAACATGGTCCAAAAGAAGGCTCCAAAAGCATCTGAGGAGGGAGCTGAGTCTCTGCATGAAGGAATCACCCATGAGAAGTTTCAAGCATTGCAGGCCAAGTCATTACTGCTAACTCCTGCAGATGGACAGGCAGCGATGTCTCCTCAAGCGAGTGACAGCATTTGAACTTCAATATAATTTCAGAAATATCATGTTGAAAGCTTTCAGGGATGCAAGAAAAATGGTATGCTCTGTCTCAGCTCTAGTTTGATTTGGAACAATTTCCAGTACAGACAGGGCTGTATACGCTTAGAAACGTGTAACAACAGAATATCAGGAACATATTTTCTAAGCTCTATTCATGTAAGGATTAAAAGTTTGTCAGATCAATGAAGGCAAACTGTGGTTGCAAAAACAGGGTTTGGAGTGACCATAAAGCCAGAAGCAGTTGGTCTTACACAATATGATTTTATAAGCAGTCATATTTAATGAAACACCCACTCTGAATTAGTCACTGGTCTCTGAGTGTCAGAAGCATAGGATAAGCTGGGAAGCCTCTAAATAAACAGTTTAATCTGCCCAGAAAAGCAATGGTGGGCGTAACAACGTGTCCAGATCTCCAAAAAGGAGATCTGCTAATGTAAAGATGGAGAATAAGAGGGTATGAGATTGTTCAGCGAGGCCACATTCCCCAAGCACATGAACCTTGTGAGCTGAATCCAGCCAGACTTGTCATCCTCTTAATGGCATTTGTATGTCTTGGTGCTGAAGGCTCATCAGTGACTGTAAAGTTTTAAGTGTCACACTGACGCATTGATATTTATGGCAGCAAAGCCTACGCTAGCACTGTTCAGGCTCTCAACACAAATGATGGACCTGTTCTAACCTCAGGGAACGAGTAGTGACACGAAGGTCATGGTCTTGCGTTTCTCTCCTCAACTCAAGGTCATACAAGATTTTGCAACCTTCCTCTAGGTTTCCGCTGTGCCTGTGTGAAAAAAAGGATACAGACCCACTTGCAAACTTCTCCAGATCCTCAGCAGCCTTGCTCTTGGGTTAAAACCACCATTAAGTTGAAGTCAGGTTCAGTGTGCACCACTGATCCTGGTTTTGCCAATAACAACCTTCTAAACGTTCATGGAAGATTTGAAAGCAGCTTAGGCTAAATTAAGAACAAGGAGTGCAGGCATTTCGCTTGTTGCTATGGCTGGTTGGAGGGAACTGCTGACCCTTTTGGTTATCAGAAAAATGTATGAAAAGATGCAGGTTCTTCAAAGGGCAGAGCTAATAAAGAAAAAATTTTTCTCTGGCATATGCTAGCACATCTTGATTAGAATTCATGATGACTCATATTCAAAGGCCTGCTTCTAATCCCTGTATATGATACTGACTTATCACCGCAGACAGTTGGTTGCAAAGATGCTTTAAAGTATAACTGGCAAACTCACTGATTGGCATTTTTATCAGATATATCAAATCTTTCAGTATTTAAACTGTCTCTCTGTTTTCACACCTCCATACTGATACATAAGTGTAGCCATCATTTAAATTATGCACTGATAGTGAATTTATATATTATCTATCACTTAGGAAAAAAGTGGACTCTGCTATCGTAACTGTTGAGCCTGTTTTTCCTTCCATGTTGATTTACATCCAAATAATCAACTTATTAACCTTGCAAATGTCAGTCTGCAGTGAGGCAAGAAGCTGTAAAGTTCTTAAGCAGACACTCTCCTTGGGACTGAAAGGTCAGTGTTTGGGTAATTTATTCTTACTGTGGAAATATTCTACTCTTAAGTTTGGGAAGACTTTCTTACTGTCCGTGGAAATAATCACTGAAGAACTAAACCAAGATACATCAGGGCCTCAGACTAAATTAAATGAAATCAGCCAAAATAATCAATCATTAAAGTGTGGACAGAAATATACACATATAATAGACTCAATCATGCATCAGCATCATACTCAAAGGAGGAGTGCCCATTTATTCAGGAAGCCAGTGTCTCAGGCAGCAAGCCCAGATCCGGCTGCCAGCAATCTTTTGGGAAGTCAAAACTGCAAAATCCACTAAGGCTGACTCTGGCTTCCATGTAGGAATTCCCTTATTGGCACCTGTTTTCTACCAATTTATAATACCCTTAAAAACATACTTTCCTTCTTCCCCTTCCTCTGTCTCGCATCTCCTCTTGGAAACCCCAATACCTATTTCTCCAAGGGATGCTGAATGAATAGGTGACATTACAGCAACGGAGACCCATGGAAGCTTCCTGTCCATAAAACTACATAGCAAAAGCAGGAGGAACAATCTGGGTTATTGGATGGGCCTCATACTAGTTCAGGAGCTGCACAGAATCTGAGCAATACTGATGAAATGCTAACAAAAGCGTGAGGCTTCCAGTCTGACTATTCAGATTAGACCTGCAGTTGCTTAACTGAGAATATCCATAAACTGGATTACCTCCAAATAATGATCCTATTTATGTGCAAAAGCACGTGTTTGTAGCGTAAGTATCGGTGTGCATGAATATGAAACGCTTAAAGAAGATATGTGGCCTATCAGCAAACTCCTAATATCACGTGTAAGAATATAAACTGTTAAAGAAGAGATGTCAGATAAACTTTACCTGCTGGTGCTGCTGGCTGGCTAGCTCCCGCTGCGATGCTATTTGACCAACACCGCACCAATATTTTGTGCCTTGTGGCATTGTTTTAGAGGAGAAAATGTAGAGGATCACTGTGGAAACAGGGTTAATTTGTGGCTGGAGAAGTCAAGCCGCACGGTTAGCCAGAGAGACAGATGCAAGTGCGTACACCAACAGTAAGATGACAGCACTGCAGGAACACAGCGTTTTTCATGTGCAAGAACCGCCACTGAGTGAAGGAACAGTAGCAATCAACTGATGCTGCAAAACTAACCAAAATATTCTCAACTTCGGAAGAATAAAGCTATTTTTGTCGTAACAAAGGACAGCCTTGCCCTTAAGCTTTCTTGAGCACGCTGGTCTGGCTGATAACGTAATAGATGGACAGCACACGGCGAGGCCTTGACACCCTGCTGCACTCACATAAGCAAGCTCACGTATGGCAACACTTGCATAAGGAACGGTGAAATCTTGTGGTGGCAGGCGTGTGTTAAAAACAAAACCAAGAATAATAGACAGTTACCTGGTACTCTTATGCTACACCTTGCTATCTCGAAAGAGAACATGAATGCTTTTGAGAGCACCACAGGGTGCTAGAACTGCTTCCCAGACAAGCCAAATTGCCAGACAGTAGAAAAGAAAAAGGCAAAGCCTTTTCTTTAAGTCAGGTTAGTTCAATTATGCATTGTAGTTCTTTTCCTAGTAATATGAAAACCTTTCTAAAAAAATCAGACAAATTCACCAGATACCAAGTTTCACAAATGAGCTGCACGTTTAAAATAATTTCTTTGTTTCGCACTGGTTTTTAGCCTCTGTAAAAGCAAAGCCTGCTCCCTTCTCTGTTCGTTAATGTCAGTTCTTTGGTTTATGACGTACTTCATAAACATCAGAATGTTTATCAGTAAGCATTTATTCAGTAACACGGCTTTCTAGGTCAGTTTCAGTACTTTGTCCCATAGTATATGAGAGCTGAAAATTAACGTATCTATCTATCTTCCTGGTAATGCATAACTGTACAGCAGTGCTGCAAAAAGCAAGGAGTATTAAAGGAATGGAGAACAGTTCAGAAATACCATAATGCTATTACACAAATCCCTTTTATGCCTTCCTACAGCAACGTTGTTTGTAAAATAGGGTAAGACTTTGATCAAGGAAGGAATCTCATACGAAGGCAGCCTGTCTGACTACATGTGGTGAGAGGTGAAAAATTCACCAAGTTAAATTGGGACTAGAGCTGGAAGTACAGTTAAGGTTATCATCGCCTGGCTACATTTCAGGAATGAAAGAGCAAGGCAGGACACGTACCACGGTCACTGGGACTGCAAAGGCCACCCGTGCTGCTGTAGGGCTACTGCTTCAGAGCTCAGCAGCTCGAGACGAGAACTAGGGCTCAGGAATTCAGCCCACACAACGAGAGCAGATTACACGTAGTACTGAACCCACAAGGTGCTCCTGGGTTGGGGGTTAAGCTGATTAAGCCTGAGGACGCCAGGCTTTGCTAATGGGAAATGTTGCTAGTTCAGGAACGAGCTGAGGCTTTCATGTGGAAGGACCTACAGGACTGGATTTACAGCTAACGGGGACAACCGGCACGCCCCAGCCTAAGAATCAGAGATTGACAGCTTTGAAGGTAATAATATTGGAGACCGTTTTTCTGCTACTGAAATATTTTATAATTTCACTACGAAAACCATTTGAAAACCATCTTTCTGGGGGAAAATACTACACAAAAAATGGGAAACAGCATTCACGTTCAAAAACTGGGCCATCGCATTTGATGGGGAAAACACTTTTTTTTCTGTCCTCACACAAGGCTTCTGGTCCTTGGTGCCCAAATGTTATATCATTTCTCTTCATAGAGCAGAACAGCAGGCAGTTTTGACACACCAAGCTTCTGCTAATGAGTTTACAGTTTTCTATTTCATAATCAGCACAATTAAATCAACTCTAGCTGCTAGTGTGTGTTTTCTTTCTAAGGGAAAACTCCGTCAGTTGTTGCTTTGACATTAATATTCTCCTGAGTTTTGCTGTTTGTTTCTTAAAAAGAACAGCCCTCCAAAACTACTTTGATGCGTGATTTTTCTTGGCAAAGCATTTGCCCTGTTCTCTGCTGCTGCTATCAGCCGTTTGTTGCAGAGCCACTCTTGAAGGAGACTCTCTGTCTCTGTTCGTGTTACTCAGCCAGTGAAACTTCCTTCGTTAAGAGACAATCTCCTTGGCTGGAAGCAGGGGACCACCAGTGTTGTATGTGCCCAGCAAACCGGGCAGCATGCTGATAACGGAACACAAAACGTGCATCTTAGGTAGATTCCGTCAGAAGCCTAAAGCTAGTTCTGTTCCATCGCTGAAGCCATTTCTGGGATGACTCCCTCTACTTTAACCCATCTTTTACTACTTCACACATGCACTCATGCATGCAAATGTTCTTCTACATCCCTTCCCTCTCCCTTCTCCTGTATTTATCTTCAAAGTAGGTTAAAGGATTCGACCAGGAAGAGGCATCCCAAACTTAGATCTTGTTACAGAAAATGAGAGGCATAAAGCACTGTTCAATAAAAGAACTGTGCAAATGCTAGTCTGTGCTCCCTCCAGGAGCCCTGGCATTACTTCTGCAAACTCCCAGGAGGCTGGCTGGATCTAATTCCCTTTCAGCAAACCTCACTGCAAAGCTACTCCACCAGCTGGATTGCTCAGAAGGCAGCAGAAGGTTTGCTTGCTGGTCTGAACACACTATACATTGCCTGCATTATTTACATTGGTCACTTTTAAGTTGATATTTATTAATTAATTAATTTATTTAAAGTTTCCATCTGTAGGTTCTGGTTGTGTTTCAAGATCTCCCCCTTCAACCATGTTCTAATGGATATCTGCTCTCCCAGAACATCTGTCCTTTAGGGCCCTAATACGATATGCCAACTAACAGTGACAGCACATTGCGGTACTTCCATTTCTAACAATTTTTCATCTTACTATACATGTATAGTTTCTGGCTGGTATTCAAAATCCCCACAACCAACTCATAATATTAGAACTTCCTTTCATTCTTAATTAGGTTCACATCCTCATGACTTTTCCAGTCCTGACAAAAGTGTTAACGCTGTATTTGCGACGACAAGCCACAGGATAGGACAATATTTTCTACTGTTCTAAATCTTTTATGAAAAAAGAAGTCTATGAAAATGTGTTAGTTCAGATGACTAGGGCATCTCATATTCCTAAACTTCTTTTAATTTGCCTTTTCATTTTTTTTCAACTGATGTTCTTACTCCAGATCCCTGCAAGATTATTTATATGATTAAGACGCTTCAAAAGGACAGAATAAACATTTAGACTTTCAGCATCCATGCTGTATATGGTTCGAAATATTTTAGATCTACTGTATCTAACATTACTGGATTGTGAGCACAAACACAACCCGAATCTTGCTGTGTCCAAGTGTCACCACCCACCCTTCTGTTAGAAGGACTCTTCCTCCTGAGGATATCCACAGAGCAACATGAAGGTATCAGCGGACTGCAGTAACTTAGTAGTAATTTATCTCTAGATTCCGCTCCTACCTATATCAGTAAAAATATGGCAGCGTGGGTTTCTACAAGTACAAGCCTGAAGATTTTTTGCCCAGTGCTGAACATTTTTATTATACCCTTTCTATTACTACAGTGTATCGTTACGGTTATTGCAACAGGAAACAGAAGAAAGTGCAGGTACCTTCCAAGCAGATCCCAGACTCCATGTATTTTAATTTCTATGTTTTAACAGTAGCTCTGAAGAGCCACTGTGGTTGCGTGTATATACGATGCATTACACACAGAACTGCACACATTATTGTTTCTGCTGTCCTTGGTAAGGTAGTCCTAAATTTACTGCTGCATTACGATTCAGCTTCTGCATCTCCATCTCCATCTGACGTAGCGTGTGACTGTGCACCCCAAAGCCAGTCGTGTGTTTCCTGAGTTAGCAGGAGTGGAAGTACAGATGCAAGGGATTTATTCTCTGAGGGAAGACAGCTTTTCAGCTACCTTCAGATAAACGCTAAGTGTGTAGCTTTGAATCCAGCTAATGAATTCAGCGTGTGCACCAGAACACGGGCCCGAAAGGACCACCCAGGTCACTGATCCCCACTAACTGCAGGCAAACATATAATCAATGTTAAGAGCAAAGTGTCCTGCAGGAGACCGGTGTGCCCTCTCCAATTACTGCACACCATAAAGTAAGTCTTCAAAAACACACGCACTTATCATTATGATCTTAAGGAGATGAGCGCAAAAGTCTCAAAAACTATAGAAGAATATGCCATGAAAAGTGGAGGAGTGAAGGGGAGGAGGGTACGTAACGACTGGTGTTCTAGCACTCAGAGGTGGCTGGATATGTTACACGAGAACATCTGCAAGAGCCTGTGAGACCAGTCCAACGTAAACAAATAGTGTTTTTGTGCCCTAGCTGTGTTTGGAAAGCCCCTCAAGTATTTCACTCATCTCTTTGGTTACATGCCTTCTTCTAATTTCCAGTCAAAACATACTCAAGGCATACTTAAATCCACTTGATTTTTTATCAGAATTATGTTCTATTCCCTCACTTGTATTTCAGCCCTTAATATATTTTTAAAAATCAAACAGATCTTCATTTTGTTACAAAAGCACTTAAATCCCAATCAATCCTGTAACGGGGGTATATGCAGGCACACCATGCCGACATTCCTCCTTCTCTACAACTCTCCAGGTTTAAATGCATCTTTTTCTGACGACAGGTAACCAACGCCTAGGCAATAGTTTAAACGAGCCTTGTGCAAGCGGGCAAACACCTCCCTGTTCCTACTTGCTAGGCGCAGCCTGAAGTCACTTTCAGAAGTTTTTTCATTGTTCCTACTCCTTGGCAGCCCCTGGGGAGCTCCCAGACCTTCATCTCTTTTCCATGCCAAGGAACACACTACGCTAATTAACCCTTCCTTGGAAAAAACCATGCGTCATCCTTTCCATCCTCCAGACTTTCCTTGCTGTACCTTTATGAGAGGGAGGAACAGAACTGCACACCACTCAAGAAGCAAAAGAAACATATGCTCACGGAGTAGCCATGTGGTATTTTCAGTATATTTTGGTTCCTTTCCTGATATATTATTTGCTTTTATAAGCACTACTGAAACTACAGTCACCATTGTCATAGAAGAACCATCTTCTATTTTACAGCTCTGTCTACACCCAACATTTTCCTAGGTTGGTGGGTGGCAATGGTCAGCTCAGCACTCATCACCTTGTGCGGGGGATTTTTGTCTTCCTCACTTTGCATCCACCTACGCTGAATTTCACCTGCCATTGCCTTGCCCCCAGCCACTAAGTTTTGCAGAATCCTTCCATGGCTTTTCAAGGTCAGCACTCATCTTTACTGCTCGGAATAAAAGCATCATCAGCACACTGCCATCTTTTCCAGTTCATTTATCAGTGGAGTATCACAGGTATTAGCACAGATTCTTTAGAGGCCCTACCAGTGTCATTCTCTCACTCAGAAAACTGATCATTTAGTCCTATCTTCTGTTTCTTACCTTTAGACCAATTTTTCGTTCATGTAAACGGCTTTCCTTTTATCTGACAGAAGTGCAACTCCTAAGTGTATGATAATCAGGTAGAGCTTTCTCGTCCTTTTGGCTTTAACCACAGGGTTAGCCACAGAGTAAAGCTGAGCCATATTTCCCTGGAGAGGGCCCGGTACTGGGTTCATTTGCTCCCTTTTACCAACATAACGTCATTTTGCCATGAATCCGGGGCTGCTAAACTGCATGGGATTGCTTTAAAATGCTCCTGAAGGCTCCTTTTTCTGAGCAGTTTTAGGGTTATTCAACCCTCCTCCTGTAATACGTTTTGCTGCATTTCTCGCTCCCATAGCCAGAACTGCACAACTTTATCAGCCAGCTCCTGGGTCTTGCCTTGTACTGAACTGCATGGGCTTGCTTCCAAGTTTTAGGGGTGTCTGGGGAGTTTTAGACAGAAGGAGGCAGATGGGCTGCTTATATGAAGATCAGTTCCTCAGCTGCTACAGTAACCTACCTCCTGTAGTCCTGCAATCTCCTCCTTCAGAAACATGCTAACACAAGGCCAAGGTTCACACCTGCAGCCACCTCAAACTTTACAAGATAAGGTTTGGAACTTGAAGTTTAAAATCCAAGAATTTCTTTTATTGGAATTCAGAAAATGGAAGTACCTAGGTTCTAAACTACTGAGAGTAAATTGTGACTCTTTGGTGAGCAGGTGTTAAAGAAAACTATTTAGATTACAGAAGATTCAGCTATGTCATAGGATGTTTTCATAAAAAAAAGTTGAACTTGCATATGCTAAATCTGCCTAGGCCAGCAAAAAACAAAAAAACAAAAACAAAACACACACACACACAACAAAAACCTGTTACTAGTCCCTAACAGAAAGGCAGTGTGCTTATTAGTATTAAATTTTACCCTGTCTTTGTTATACTAATCCACAGAGTCAATAAAAGTCTTCCATATAATACTTGTGTCCTCCACGGTATCACAAGAGTTTAAAAAATTATATCAACGACTTTGCGCCAAGGTTACTAAAGGCAATACTACAGTGGGCTTGTCACAAGACCCTTTCCTTAGTAATACTTCTAAACAAGTCTCTTGCAACCTGGTAACTTGCCTCTCAGAACATCCTGCCACAGTCCCCTCTTTACCCATCTCCTTATCTGCCTGAACCAGCTTCTTATAATTCCCGTATTAATCTGCACCATCTCCACTTTAAATAATAATTTCCTTTGGGAACTGTACTGAATGAATGCTTCCTTGAAATCTAGATAGCTTAAGCCCACTGTATTACTGTAGTCTGTCTCAGCAAAAAGAAACATTAAGTTCGTCTGACAAAATCTCCGTCTGATCAAAATTTTGTGTTTTATCCCACTTTGCACTTTGATGATATTCTTGATCACTCTTTGTTCGAAACTTGTCCTGAGACATTACACAGCGTTGCAATAACCTAATTGGCATGTACTTTTCAGGAGTTCTTTTTTAGTCTTTGTGCATGTATGTTAGCATTCACCAGTCAAAAGTGAATACTTCAATATTATCCCCATATTGAAACATACATCAAGAGCTTTTGCTACTAGACTCCTGTGGCCAGAGGTAAAATCAGAAACATAACACATTCAGTTCCTACAAAAGAGGTAACTAATAAAAACGACCGTTTTCCTATCCCTTACCCATCCACACACAAATCACACAGACCCAGCAAGAACAACAATTCTCCTTTTGGTAGGAAGAAACAACTCAACTGGTCATTTAGTATTCCAGGATGGTTTTGCATTTTACTACTTCAATGGCAGTATTAAACCAATAGCTGAGCATCTAGAAGTGGAATGGAAATACTGACAAGAGAAATGCATTGGCAAAAATTAGCTGATGTCATTTTAGAACAACTGCTTAATATTGCTTGTTATGCTTTTAATTTGATAGCAGTTCATACTTCATTTGTGTTTTCCATAGCAGAGAAAATCTTTTTTCCACTGAAGTTTACACCACCATCAGAGTTCACTGCAATATGTCAAGGAAAAGGAACCTGAAATATTTCCACCTTCTCCCACCTTGCTACTCTTTGTTTGGAATCCCAGGTAAAAATTTACAAGTGAAAACATGACTTGAAGAGAGAGAACTCAGGTCATGATACGTATTTCCAACAAAAAGAACCATCTTTTCCCTGTGGCACAGCAGAGTTGCTGAGCAGATTTCCATCTTGTGATTCAAATCAACAACTTAATTCTTAGTGCTATGGAGCATGCAGCAGACATCATTCCAAAAGCCTCCTATGGATAGATTTTCAATCACTTTCACCCAACATTTTCTAAGTTAATCTTTAAAGGACACGACTTTCAGTTACAAGTATATCACGCAAGCATTATTCCCCCATCATATAACTCTATACAGACATTTTAACATATTCTTACTAAACTTATAAAAAACGCTACAAGATAAGAAACATTAAAAAATGGAGCAGTTTTCAGGAAGTACAGTAGGAAAAGTGGGAAATGAAAACAACAATCCATCCAGAGGTAGACTGAGCTTCCAGGAATGCAGGTTATTAACTGGATGAAACCACTTTGGCCAAAAGCGTGCCCATATTAAAAGGGAAATTATGGTACCTTATTTGCACTTCTCCGCCATTGTTGTTAAGATCATATGTTGATTACCTGGAAAATAGAAAAGACAGGATTAATAATGTTCATATTTTAAATTACTGATTAATAAGAACACCTAGTATCACACATTTTCCCTTTACTAAAATAAGAGTTTTAGCCTTCAAAACAAACAGAGAAGAGCAGAATACAGTTTTTGATACCTGCTGTTTTATTCCTGATAAAGGCAGCTTCGAATAAGAAAAATAACACGAAAACAATGCCTGAGGTTTTTGTTGAAGTAGTTTATGTATTTTCATGAAGGTTGACAAGAAGAAACCAATGAAAAATTCACAATAACTTTCATTCTTTTATAGTATCTACCCTAAAATATATCTATCAGGCATTTATCTGTAATTTCTTTTGACTCAAATATATTCTCTGTCATTCCCCAACCTAAAACATTTAACAGTAAAATCTATTGGGCACAAGGCAGAGACCCCAGAAGCAGGGGGCACTAGGAACCCGCTGGACAAACTGGGTGGGCCCTGGGTACGCTCCCATTTTTCCCTCAGGAGGTGGCTCTCACGCCTCGTCCTGGTAGCCTCTTGCGCCAGACCCCTGGCAGCGGGCATGCCTACCAGCTATCAGCGTAGTGGTACGTACTTCAAGGAACAGAGTTGCTTGGACAGTTTACTGAAGTCATTCGGAAAATTTGCCTGTAAGTTACCCATATTTAACAGAATTCAACTCCCAGTGTTTCCAGACATCAAGCCCAAAACAGTAATCTGAAGCTAAAAAATACAGTCTCCTTTTCAGCCTAGGCTTGCAGAATACACCTAAACCAAACCTATCTCACACAGTTCCAGAATCAAGAGAGTCACCATGTGCAAGGCACGACTGTCTTCTACAGCATGGGTCAAGCTAGACTTGATCCACACAGCCAAAATCTCAGGGACGAGACTGAGTCAAGGCATTTGAACAGGACCTTTACTTCTGTTGGATGTTTTGAATTCTTAGTGGTTGGCTTTAAAATTGAACTGTACGCTTGCTGAAATCATTTCACCTTTCTCAGCAAAACTGAGATCTGCAGTAAAGAGAGCATCCGTCAGCATTATCTTCAGACAATTTCACATGAAACAAAGACATTCTGCAGGTTGCTGCTTTCTCTTTCATTTAAATATCTGTTAGTTATCTATGTAATAGGACTCCATTGACCAGAATATTTAAAGAGCTATGACTCGACCAATAAAACAACAAAACTTACTCTCAGGGCCGCTAATTGACAGCACAGAAGCTATTTATTACATTTGAGGTAGCCAGCTTGCCATGCTCTTAAAGCAGAAGGCAGACAAATTTAGGTACAGTTGGTTTGTTTTGCGTTAACTGAAACTGGTGTTTCGTTCTGAAGTGGAACAAACGCACGGCAGGTTGGGCAGTAAGGATTTGTAAAATAACTCAAGGCTTGAGTTGATGGAAGTTTGTGGACACACAGGGATGTTGTGCTGACTTCAAACAAAATGTCACATAAAGGCCAAAAAAAAAAAGGTATTTTACTGGCCTTCAAACTAAGTACTTAAGTAAAAATGGGTAGATTTCAGAAACAGGGTACCATGTGCGTGTAGGAGTGCATACTGTTTCCCCAGAACAGGTCAGATTGACCAAATCATTTCTCCCTCTCATATATAAAACGTATACACAAAAAGAAAAAACAGAACAAAACCAAGGAGTAAACAATATGCAGTTCATTACCTCAAATGTCTGCTTATACTTCTGAAGAAATCACACAGTTCTACTTAAAAATAAATAAATAAATAAATACTGCTTCTAGCAGGCAAACGCACTATCCAAACTTACTCCTAAAAGAACATATTCTACCCTTAGTTAGTACAAAACTGGGGATGGGAGGCTAGCTGCTCGTGAAGCACGTGCACTGGTCTGTATGAAATACTGGACGGCTCTACCAGCACCATGGTTACCACTAATTCGACATTCCTACATATTTCTCCCACAAAAACCTACAGCATTATGGCTGTAATTAGTTCGTCCAGAGAACGGCCAGCCTTCCATGCGTGTCGTGGAGGGAGACGACAAATTGCATTGCCATGGGAACAAGGTTTACTACTTTCTTTACTATCAGATTAATGCCTATTGTCAGCAGGTTTTATGATAAACGATCGTCATTTTGCATTTCTGTAATGAAGATGTATCACGCCCTGCGCTGTGCGCACACTGTAGAACACTATTCCTCGCACTCATCAAGGGCTTTTAGTTCTGCGTATTATCTTCCCAAAACATAAGCTGTTTAGATTGTGGTAATTTTGGGTTTTAACATAAAAATGAAAGCTGCTTCATCCCTGAGTTTTTTTACAGTGCTAGCAAAGTAACACCACAGCTACGGACTGCCTGTGACAGGAGCCTGAGACGTGGCGATGAGCAGCGGGTCAGCAGATGAAAGCAGGCAGCTGTAGGCACTTCATCTGCATGCTATGCAATTTGGGCTTTTACGTTGCACTTCACGTCCCCACCATGCACGCGGTTCAGAGCTGGCTGAAGATCAGTCACTCGTGGGCGCTCACGCCCCGTTAGAGAGCAGAGCATTTTGTACCCACTGGAACTGGGCTTCTCGTTTGGTTTCCACTAAAGGGAATTTTGTTCACATTCCCCAAAACTACCCTGAAATGACTCAAAATGCACTAAGCAGGAAGGATCGAGGGATTCACTTCAAAGCCATGCTGCTGCCCCAGACCAAACATTAACTCTATTTATTCCCAGAAGGAAGCAATGGGATATGTGAGAGCAACTGTTAAAATAACTCCAGTATGGCAGAATCAGGTAAGGACGTAGGACGTGCTTTTATGTATTTTACCGCTCTCTCCGAGCCCTTGTCTGAAAGTACCGTGTGATGTCAAAGCCATCCTGGGAGGCAAGAACTGGGGAGCCCTCAGTTAGCAGGGGTGACAGGGTTATGCAGTAAGCAACCATTCAGCCCCTAAACCAAACTGCCTGTCAAAGAGTGGACAGATATTTGGCCTCTTATTTCTCTGTTGTCCTCTCAGGGATGCAAGAACCAATGAAAGGCATTTTGAAATTCTGCTGCCATCTTTCCTTGTAACCACCAGATGTATACATTGCTATTAAATTAGAGAGGAAGCACAAATTGCATGTTTGTATAATCATTTCAAAATATTTTGCTGACTAAATACATTTTCAAGGCTGTAATTCAAGACTTGCTTAATTTCTGCCATTGATAACTGCCTGAAAAACAAATCGTGTCATTAAATCCGAAACGTTTTTTCAGTAAATTTCAAAGATCCTAGTTTTTTGAGAACAGTCTTCTCCATCTTTCTTAGTAATCTCATAAAATATTTGTAGGAGAGGAATAGGACAAGTCTGGGAAGAGGAAAGGTTCAGAGAACTCTGCTCTTGAGAACACCCACGAGCAATGTCAAAGCCCGAAAGGACAGGTTCGATCTGTAGTTCTCCCCAGATGCCAATTTCTCATTTTCTGAAAACTGATGAAATTGATGGGCAAGTACAAATGCTTTTAGTATATAAAGGATTCATTTCTCAGGTTTCCTGAAATAGGTTCCTGACCTTTTGCAATAGGTATCTGCTGACTCTTCTGGCATGTTGACATTATGAGTTTTAAACACCCAAGATCTGGGACTTTGATCCAGTGAACTTTATTATATTTCCATTAGTGCTAAAGGACTCGCTGCCTCTGTGCGTTATCTGTGTTCATTCAGTTTTAATTGACACATCTAGACATTGCTTAGGTATGTCCTGTTGAAGACTGGCAGTATTTTTCCAAATTTTCTTTTACCGAAGACAGTCAAATACAGCCAGCTGTGGCCAGCGGATAAGAATAAGCTGCCACCAGGTTTGTGGATGGGAAGCAGGACCAAAGTAGTGGAAGCAGCAACAGGGGTAAGGTCAAGGGCACACCAAAGAGAAGTGGAGCAGAACTGGCCTTAAAATTCAGAGAATGAAAAATTCTTTTCTGTAAGAAGGCCAGGGTTTCAAACAAGGAGTCCTGTGGGCAGGTCAGGAAACCAAGGGCAGGAACCTGGACTGGGCAGGTAGGTACCAGAGCACGACCAAGCCCAGAGAGCAGGAGACAGGCACAGGAACCAAGGGCTAGGATGCAGGATCGCAGACTGCAGCGGCACTGACAGCACACAGACCACCTGAGAAAAGGGACCTTACACAGGGTGGAAAAAGCTGACAAAGCGGCCATGTTGTCTCTTTCCCAGTTTGCTTGGGCTTTCTGGTCCTTAGACCCCTAGGAGGATGTTCACAGCAGGACTGCTAACTCTTGAGCTCATAGCCCAGGCAACGCTGCCTCGCGGCGCGGTGATCAGACTGACACGGGAGATGGCAAGGTTAGACGACTTCCACCCTCCCTGGCTGTCCCCAGGCTGGAAAGCACTTCTAGTCATTACGAGCACTCTGTCCCTTCCCACGGCTTAAAGTACTCCCGCTGCTGCCGCGTGGCGTCGGGCTGCGCTGCACCAGGCTGCATTCCACATAACAGAAAAAACACACAGCAAAACCATATCATACATCACGCTGCAAAGCAAGGGCTGCTCACGTCCAAAGGACTATAGACAGTCTGGGTCAGCTTCCCGTTTGGGGTGATGCTGAACATCTGCCTATGTGCTATCAGTACCTGGCTAGGGTTTCTGCTCTGGGGCTGGTGTTCTCCTGAGGCGGTTCGACTCACCTTTTAGGACTAGGATTAGAGTGAGGCAGAACACGAAGGTGAGGCTCTGTGCCTAAGGTCTCTGGTCAGCAGTGAGTATATGGGCTGAATTTCTTAGCTGGGGTCTGGATTAGTTGCAGGGATTAGTGTTAAGCTTAGGGCTAGCGTTCCAAGGCTTGGGATCACGGCGTGTGTTCAGGGTTAGGTTGGGTTTGGCTTCGAAGCAAGGTCTGACGTTCAGAACGAAGCGTAAGGAGCTGCTGTAAGGGAGAGGGGCAAGGTTTAAGACAAGGGTTAGGGCTTCTAACTGGCAGTTACACGTTAGGGAAGCGCCCATCCGAAGGTCCCGCAAGTACCCTCCCCGCCACATCACCTTCACCTGAACCCCTCTGACCTCCTCCAAAGCTCCCGGCCCCAGATGCCCTCTGCGTCCCCACCTGCTGCTACCAGTCGTGGCCAGGCAGGACCTGGGGCAGGAAAGCCCTCACCGCAGCACCCCCGCGCCGGTCCCTGCCCCACAGCACCTCGCAACACGCCTGCTGCTCCCCACCACGAGCGACCCTGCAAGCCCAGGGCCACCACCTCACCTCCCCCTGCAGCTCCCAGCACCCGGCCGTGCACCTGGCCGCAGGCTCCCTGCCCTTCGTCACCGTGACATACCCTCCGCGCGCTGCTTCCTTACCCTCGGAGACCTTGTGGATATTTACCACCAAACTTTGTTAAGAGGAATAAACAAAGATGCACGCAGGATATTGTTAATTAGGAACTCCTGAAAAGAACATTTTCATTCAATTCCTCATTTCTGCTCTATTTATTTCTACATGAAATTTACTTTTTGGTCACCACCGTGACCTCTGAACCTCCACTTTCACTCAGCCTCTTCTCTTTCACTAAAATAAGTGACTCAGAAGTACTTCTAAAAAGTTTGTTAACAGTCAGCATGAAGAGCAGAATTATCAAAACTAAGGAATGCAAATTCACACTTTGCACGAGGCGAGAATCCTAAACTTCTCAGGCATCTTTGAAAACTACCACCTTTATTTTAATTAGGGAAATGTTGCCCATAATGATTCTTATAGTACATGCATTTTCACATGTAACACTCTAGCAACCTCCATCTCTACACTTATTTCAGTGACCAACACGTAATTGTTATGCAGCTAGGGTATACTCAGTAAGTCAAAAAATTGAGGAACATTTAACATCTCTTTAAATACTCACATCATTTACTTACCGCAAAGACTAATCACTTTTTTTTTCCCCTGCTCACTAGAAAAATTCAAGAAGCAAAATCACTAAGTAGCTTTGGGGTGTGGGGAGCAGAGAGTTGGTTTGCATGCAAACATTTTTTCTCTTCTGCTATTAAAAAAAATGCTTGATTCTGCCTACAGAGTATGTGTCAATAAAAGTTTTCAACAAGAAAAACACAAATGCAGCAATATTCTCTAGAACTACTAAAACTTAACTATTCCAGGTGTATAAATCAATATCCTCACTTCCTAGTAAGCAAAACTTACAGGTGCTGTTCCTAAAAACTCTTGGAAAACCAGTATCTTCCAAAAGTCTCCATCATCTGCTAATAATATGCAACGAGTATTATTCTGGCATTTTATGATAACTTTTGTCGTTAAGTTTGAACACTGACAACTTTTTTACTGCAATCCTTTTCTGGAAAAACAAGATGAGTCATATTTCTTTTGGAAATGGAAAGTAAATTTGAGCCAAAGTAAGTAATTTGTTTTACCATTACTTCTTGCTTTCTATCTAAAATTTCATATATATTTATGCCTGCCTCTGTATAATGCATGTAAATGTTGGTGGGACCTGGCTGATTGAACACAGGAGCAGCAATCAAATACCAAACCTATAATCCCAGTTCTAATTTTTTTCAGTCTGCTGTACTCTGCCTGTGCCACACAAACTCACTATACAACTCAACTGCATCCGACGTACACGTGGAGAATTTATCATTTATAACAAAACAACCTCTCCCCCCAAATAATTTTTAAAAATCTTAGTGAATTTTTCCCTCAAAATTTCAGTGCCTCAGAGCAGGTTTACTTTTTCTGGGTATTTCCTTTTTCTGCAAGGGATTGCAAGCTTATTGCATCTACAGAAGAGATGAACAGAACATCTATTTGTTCCCTGTTCCTCATAAGCCACTGTTCCGTTTTACACTGCCTCGCACCTCAATTCTTCAGGCATTGCTTTCTCTGACCAGATGACTCACTGCGTAATACAGTGCACTTTACAAAATCATATAAATAAAACAAAATAATCTTGACACCCAACAGCCATGTTCCATCATACCTACAGCTTGCCGCAGAAATTATGAGGCGTACCATTACAAATAACATCGGATGAGAGGACAGAGGTACCTGACAGTAGTTCCGTTTCGACACAACGGAAACTGAAGATAGCAAGAAGCGTGATTCTGAAAAAGCTGGCACATTATGTCAGACGAAGCCCATGCAGATGTCTTGTAACTTGAAACAGGTCCACAGCATAACCAGCAAACTCAGCTCAAGGCATGATTCATCCCTTCCTGCAGCCTCTGGTGAAGGCGGGGGAATACCGGGAGCATTCCCTCTACTGGTTTCTCCTATTGTGCTCACAGGACCTTCCTCTGCTTTCTGTTCTCTGCTGCCCCAGTTGCAGAGCTGGTGTACAAGCCAGTACTGATCATCTACACTGATCACTTCTCTCCAGAGACCTAAGATAACTACACGCTGTGAGTATAAACATAACTCTCGCGCTTTTTCAAAGCATACAGAGAACTCCTTCACTTTCCACAGCCAGAGTTTGGAGTACAGATTCTCCAAATACATCCAGAGATAGATCCATCTCCCAAGTGAATGAGGGGAATTCCTCTCCTCTGGTCTTTGGCCATACTGTACCAGGATTCAGCCAAAAAGCATCGCGCACTTGCCCAGCAGCCTACCACCTCTTTCTTCATGGTGTTAGACATCTGCAGTGCGGTGCTGAAGAAATCGGTTGTGACCTTGCTGGGAGAATGCATGAAGCGCCAAGTGCCACCGCGGACCAGCAGCTGAGAAGTACGAATATTCCCTTGGCCTATTCTTTTGCCCTCACCTCACTCACCAGGGAAGCTACGTGCTTTCGGAAAATGTTCTTTGCCAAGCATTACAGGATACGGCATTTAGCTAACACAACACAGGAACGCTGCCTTGCTCCTTGAGCTTCAGTAGGGCCCAGAAAAATCTTACCCATTCAGAGGAGGTCTTAATGCATGAAACAAATGGATCCTTCAAAACGCAGGATGGCCCCAATGATTTGACATAAGGAGAAACATGGACTGTATCTTTTACTACTCTTTGGCTTAGGCTGGAAAGGCTTTAGCTCAATTACCACTCTGACTTCTTTATAAAAGCATAAAACATGGTGCCAGCCCCTTCCGATAAAATGCTCTTAATTCATCGAGGAGAGCAGTTGGAGAGAGACCCAGGGCGAGGGCAAAACTGCACACCCGCCCTCGCCCGGCTCCAGCTCTGCCAAGCGCAAAGCTGCCAGTGCCCACGTCTCCCAGCTGCTCCCCGCCGCGCTCCTGGCGCAGGCGCCCACTCCCCCAGCCCTGCTGGGAGCACGGGTCACCAGCTTGCGCTCCCATCTGTTTCAGCCAAAGAGAAACAAGTGTAAGTAAGGAATGGGTTGTGGTTCATTTGGTTAAAAAAAAAAAAAAACGGTTCCAGGAAAACTCCAGATCAATGCAATCACGAGGCTTGTGGAGCTGATCAACAGCAGGGTGACCCTCTCAGCAAACACTAAGTAGAAACTGGGTAACACCCTTTCCACCAGTAAAGTCAGGGTACCCTCCTTACCTGCTTTTAAAAATCTTAGTCCAAAAGGGTAGTTAAATCCGTACCAGATTCACAGTTCAGACAGATCCATGTGCTCTGCATTTGTCTAGGTACAAACTGACAGCAAGAGATGCCAAACGCAGAATCTAGAGGAGAGGAAAGGAGTTCGGATTTTCTCTAAGCAAACAGAGCTGCGGCTGCTCCCAGGCCATAAATCAGCCACACACTCAACATCACGAACCTGGGCAGAACCAGCAGACAGACCCTCTCAGTAACAATCCCAGACGCAATCCCTTGCTCAGACTCCGTGCTCTCGGCCAGCCAAGCAGAAGTTTGTAAGTCAGGATGACAGGAACTGGTATGATAATTATACTGAGCTTCAAACACGTGGCTGCTCCTCCATGCTTGCGCATACTCACTGCTGAGCTCCTGAAATCTCCCTCCCACTCTTCGTCTCCACAAGGGGCAGGAACGTTGGAACAGTATATTTTGGAATAAAAGTTCCCCCAGTCTTTCATCCCCCTGTCTGTGGAGTATTTTTACTAGCCCGTTTTAGGCCATGTTTGACCTGCTCAATATTACCCCCTTTACACGGACCTATTCGATGAAACCTTTGGCAGTGTATAGATTTATGGTTCCAGACACATTAGTTTTTCGTTCTGGTTTTCTCCATTATCCCTCTGCCCACTAATAACTATAATTAAAAACAAACTCATAAACTCATGCCATTTCCTGTTCAAAACAATAACTTCATCTGCAAAAAACTCTGGTACCTGAAAGCAAATGGGTATCTACAGGGCCATTTATGTTAAGGACCACAAACACGCAGTTCTGTGTACGAATTTTCACATACATCGCTGTAGAACTACAGACACCCTAGTAAACGCATTTTCATGTTTCCATATACATACTACATACAAGAAGACTGGACAGAAACTGTTACTAATCACAGATTAGTCACACCGATGTGTTAAAGCTCCTTTAAAAAGACCAAATTTTGCCTGAAACACTGACACTAGAATTTGTAACAAACTTTGGGCTTTGATTCGTATTTACTGGGGGTCTATTTGGTATCATTTTGGCTCTTGACGCATCATTCAACAGCAAGCTACAGACAATCATTTTAGGCTTTACAGTAAATTTGCAAAACTTAAAAAAATACTGTATTTCTAGCGCTTCTGTTTGTTAGAATTGAAATAATATTTTCATTTTCAGCAGGTTCCAAAGTGGCATTAAAAAGCAGATATATTTAGAGGAGTATGTACATTGCCCCATACGAACAAAATCCTGATCTCCAACAAGTATTACAAACCTCGGCAATCTTGCTGCTAGGTGTTCTTCAACACTTCTAAAACTTGTTTCAAATTTCTATGACGTATCTGGTCTTAATCAGATCTGATCCCAGGTCTGAAAAAGTTTAGAAGTATTTCTGTATTTCATGCTGCCACTGGCCCTGTAGTCTCACATGTTGGTATCATGTATTTTGGATATTCTCTATTTAAAGTGCAAGTGTAAAGGAATACCTGAGGCATTTCCAGAATTTGTGAACCATCCAATCCAGCAAATCATTTAAGCACACAAACAGTTTCTTGCACTGCCTGACATTCCCGAAAACAACAACAGAATCTAATTAATGCGTCATAGCCAAATCAAAGCTTAGCAATGCACGAGCTGTTGAGATTTGTACTGAAATATGACAAAGCGTCGAAAACACACGAGGTCTCAAGCCGACGTAAGTTTTACGTTTCAGATTTTCTCCCTGAAGACTATAAGACTCGGTTCAAGGACTTAGCTTCACCACTCAGTTTAGAATATCTGGTTATAAATTTATTTTTCTCATCAAAGGAGTTTTTAGAGTTGAAAAATCATGAGGAATGCTCTTCTTGCCCCATTTCCACTTTTGGAATTATCTTATTATGTAAAGACTAATTTCTGCAGTCAAACTCATTTTTAAAAATGGTTTACATAGCAGCTTTTCAGTCAATACATTATCCCCGCCGCTTTAAAACATTTATGCACCTTGTTTATGTTGCGTTGTTAATTTTATTGTAACTTAGTATTGATTAATAGCTCCATGGTTATAAAGTGTTTAATCAGTTATAACTCTTAATTATACCACAGCACTGCTTAATAAAACAATACACTATTGGGATTAAATCAAATTAATTAATCTGTTATCCTCTTTTATGGGTAATCTGGTGCATGGATAAAAGCAGTCGTGGAGTTGTTTTCATGGCAACTAGCCTAAAAAGACTTTGCATAATTCTGTCTTACCTTAAAGAGAGAAAAACTGCCGCTAATTTCAAAGGCTTTCTACAGATTAGCACAAGGATCATAACTGTCTCCAAAATCGCCAGAAAGTCAGAGAAACGTAGTGATGGAGAACCCTGCTCCTGAAGAGCTGCTGAAGCTCAGGAACTGCCCAGCCGCAAAGTCCGTCCCCGAGTGCAGCCTGGGCGAGCGCTCACGGGGAAAACACAAAACTGGACGCCCGGACCCTGCTGATGCACAATGGGCGGCTGCTTTAGGACTTCCCCCGCCAAAGGTTGTATCCTTGCCTGGCAAAGTCATGGGGGGATTTTTTCCCCCATGAAGCTCTCAAATCGCATCTTCAACCCGCCTAAGCTTTCGTCGCTGGCAATAAGTATTCCATGGAAAAGCCAACGGAGTGCTTTTCATCTGCCACTGGATAATTTCATTTCATACATTCCAATCTTTCTTGCATTATGAGATACAAGTAATAAATTGCCTGCAGCTACTTTTCCCTGTCTCACTTGGAGCTCATGCTCCTCTATGAGGTCCCAGGCTCACGCCATCCTTCCCGAAGGGATCCTGCGTGGGCTTCCCACAGGCTGCAGCTCTTCAAGAGCTGCTCCAATATGGGTCCGTACCACGGGGTCCATCCTTCAGGAGCAAACTGCTCCAGCACGGGTCCCCCACGGGTGGCAGCTCCCACCGGATCACCTGCTCCTGCGTGGGCTCCTCTCCACGGGCTGCAGGTCCAGCCCGGAGCCTGCTCCTGGGGGGCTCTCCATGGGCTGCAGCCTCCTTCAGGCCACATCCACCTGCTCCTCCGTGGGCTCCTCCACGGGCTGCACGTGGAGATCTGCTCCATGTGGTACCCCACGGGCTGCAGGGGGACAGCCTGCTCCACCATGGGACTCCCCACGGGCCACAGGGGAACTTCTGCTCCGGCGCCTGGAGCACCTCCTCCCCCTCCTTCTTCACTGACCTTGGTGTCTGCAGGGCTGTTCCTCACTCCTCTCTCTCCCAGCTGCTGTTGCCCAGCAGTTTTTTCCCCTTTCTTCAATCTGCTCTCCCAGAGGCACAACCAACATCGCTTGTGGCTCAGCTCTGGCCAGCAGCGGGGCCCTTTTGGAGCCGGCTGGAGCTGGCCCTGATCTGACATGGGGCAGCTGCTGGGCTCTGCTCACAGAGGCCACCCCTGTGGCCCCCCTGCTACCAAACCTTTACCACGTAAACCCAATACACCACCCCATCCAGGTACCCTTCGTTAGCCTTTCTTTAGTCCTATTAGCTATGCAGAGCCATTTATTCTGTTTGGCATTGCTTAGCACTCGTCACAACTATATTAGAGTTTAATTATTTCAGATCATTTCTTCATGTGCCAACATCATTTAAAATCATAATCCTGTCCTTGCTGAAATGCCTTCAAATCTTTCTGAAGCTGGTGCCATCCACACCTTTGCAACTCTAATCTTTATTATACCACACAAGTCAATGAAGAAATTAAACTCGACAGTCTCATATTTAATACTTGTCACAAGCCCGTGACAGTCCTGAAAACACTCCCGAGCGACAGCACACATGCAAGGTAGCGGTTTTGCATCCAGCCACGACCATGTTAGTGGTGACTACATCGGACTTCCCACACCTGCTTGTAAGAATAGCAGACAAAACTTTCAAAAGAGACACTTTACTTGAAACAAACGGCAATTCTTGCTCTGTGCCCACCTACTAAACCATACGTGAAAAAGGGAAGTGTTAGTAAAATTACTATCAGCTGCGTGCTTTAAAGCTAGGCATTTAAAAACAAGTATCAAGTTCCCCTTGTCAGTCTTCTGTCACCTCTCCTGTCAGTCTCTCGTATGGGTCCTGGGTTATGGTTCAGACTGTTCTCGACAGTTCTGCTGATGCTTTAGGGTGAATTTCATCAGTCTGGTAACTTGAATATGAATCACCTCTCATTATTTTAGCTTTATCTATTCCTCCTTGCACCCTTGAATTATCCTCCTTAAAGTAGAGGAGGAAATCTGATTATATTTCCAATGCCTCTCGAGGAGAAGAAGCATGTGATTAAATATTTGTAGAAACTATTATTCAACACCTCATTTTTTTCCCAAATGAATCCAATGCATTTTACTCTTACCTAGGAACAAAACTCAACCTTAAGACAGATATTTTACCCCATGGAGCATGAAAACATTCACACCCCAAATCCCAAAGGCTGGATCGTCTCCTCTGACTCCAATCCCTGTAGGTGAGATGGATGGGTATCTTACTGATAGACTGGCAGTGATGGTGCACAACTGCCACGCTTCTTAGAGAGAAAAAAAGGTCAGGAAAAGGAACAGTTCAGCTACGAAGCCTGGTAAAAGGATTTTGAGATGGCTGAACAGATTCAACTTCCCAGCACTACCTCACATATGCGTGCTTAATAGTTGGTAGGGTGACACCTCTTTCCTAACCTTAATTTAAAATTTTTCCACCTCCACAAGATATTTGCAGAGATGAAGTTTTATGCCTAAACATAGCGACCTCTGTACAATTTGTGCCTTCACTAATTATTTACTTTGGGGTAAAAACTTATTTATTTATTTTTTTACACAAGGCTTTACTGCAGCGATGCTTTTTGAGAATTCACACACACATTCTGGGAAATGAAAGGCTGAAAACCACTCAACAGAAACAAGTCTGGGGCTGGCATTACCCGGAGGTCTTACTGCTCTGCAACTTCTTTACATCAGCAATTACGGCGTTTTTTTTACACCTGAGACATTACTGAGCTTTTTTTTTTTTCTTGGACTCTTCCTCCTCCTAAACTTTTGGTGGTGTTTTTTGTTTGTTTGCTTGCTTTTTGTCTGTTTGCTTGTTTTCTGTAGAATGAGGAATTAGGAAAGTTTTGTTTCTGTCTATGCAATAAGTTGTCACTTGAGCAGCCAGGAAGGGTGGTACCGAAGAAGACCAAGTGATGCAATCATACAGAATCTGCACCACTTTTCCCAGGGGTTCTTCTAGGCACTTCACGTGTCTCTTTGTTAACACAGCAGAAGATCTGTGCAGAGTGCCTGGGAGCTGCCCGCTTGACCCTGAGCCTCGCTGCAGCCCAGTTCAGGCTGCGCTTCCTCCCAGCTCCTCCATCCCTGGCCTTAGGAACACCCCCTCATGTACTTGCTGGCGATTTTCTCAGGTGACCATGCCCCAGCCACTTCCATGCCTCTCACATCGCAGGGATAAACTAAGAATAAATGCCTCTCCTGGAGAGCGGTGTGGATGTGATTAGGATGCCTTGTGATTGCTAATTAAGAGGGAGGAACACAGCTGGATCTGGGCTGGTTCCCCTTGCATTTGAAGCCCAAGAGGAGGAGGAATGCCTAATGCTGCAGAAAAGCAAAGACAGCAGACTTCAATCTGAGAGGGGACCTCCCTGCTGACACTCAGCAGTGCAGAAAGAAGCTCCCTCAATGACTGGGACAAACACAAATGCATGAGAAAAACGAGCTCTTCAAATAAAAGCTCTGCCTAGTGCCTGCACATGCCTGGGGGGGAGTTCAAAGGAGACCCGGACACATTCGTGCAGCTTGCCTGCAAACTCGCATCTTGCTCCAGGACACCTAATGGGAGTTTAACCATAGACCTGGATATTACAAACCCCCAGGACCAAAGCAAACAGCTAATTCCTAAAATTCAAGCAATTCACTGCCCACAAATGAACATGCTGGTGTAACATGTTAATTTACTAACTAAATACCAAGACTGAGACTGTTACAAGCACTATGTAAAAAAAAAAAAATTTTTTTTTCCTCTGCTGGGGAACTTTATGGCCACAGTGAGTTCTTATTTAGCAGGCAATGCTAGGCTGAGACACAGCATTAGTACCTTCTAGTCCATACACGCCATACAGAACCACGCTTGTATCTTTGTCCTTGGTCAGTAGCTATTTAGTACTTCAGTTCTCTCCAGATGGTTATGTATTAACTACAGGTTCAAGAGAGAACAGCTGGGGCACCAAGAGATTCTCTTGATGCTACCCTACTGTAACTGTTTTTCCTTTATATTCAGCTGTTAGAAATGCTTCACTTGCCACAGAGGAAGGCAACCTGCTGCACTCAATGACACATGCAGATCCTGAAAGCCTGCTACCGAAGCCACCGAGTCCAAGCCCTCCTGGTATCCCAGCGGTGCTGGCGCAGGGCTCGTAGCAGGGCTGAAATTGCTCATAGCTGCCTGTTCCCCACTCCCTCCCAGCCAGGTTCGCTTCTGCACCTTTCTCAGCGTGGACTTAAAAGGCTGGTAAGTCCACAGCCCAGAAGACTACAAGCAGATAGCATGATTCTACCTCTGCAAGAAGGTGGAGAGAGAAAAAGACGACAGAAGCTGTCAAACGAGTGGAAGGAGAGTAAGAGAAAAGAGTAAAAACGAAGAGCACGGCAGATGCTAGGGGAGGAGCGCACCACAAAGTACGTGGTTTCCAAAGAACAGCCTGACATTACACTCAAACAGGACCACCCATTAATCATTTCTCTCTATCACAGTAATAATTTGAAAACATTTCAGAGCTTGCCATCATCACAAACAGATATTTAAATCTGGGATGTGCAGCAGAAGTTGCATGGTGTTGTACCTGACCTGTACTTGGTACAAAAGTAGTCATTTTTCCTCTGAAAATTCCTGTGTAAAAGCAAATCTTAAATAGCAGCCTGAAAGTGTTTTAACCTTCAAAGATCTGTTTTCTGTAGCAGCCAAACAATGGTTCTGCCATTGCATCAACGGCTGCCCCAAGGAGACCTCACGCAACTGAAAAGGGAGAGAAAAACAGAAGAAGAAAAGAGAAAAAGCAGACAGTTGTTCAGTGTTTCCTTTCTACAGTTGCACTGTTATGCTAAAGCATTTAGACCTATCAAAGAAACACAACCACCCACGCATACTCCGAGGCTCAGGATTTACCACGCTGTCTTCCAGAGACAGTTAAATGAAGTCTGTCAGGACAGAGAAAGCATTCCTTCACTTCAAGAAGCATTTCCAGAAAACCAGATTCAAACAGCTTTGCGGTACGCTTACACCAGAAGAGAGCCCCAAGAACCTGTAGAACATCCCCGCTGTGCGCTCTGGGCGAGAACCAACTTAACTAGCTCCGCCAGCCCCAAAGGGTACCATTGCGGCAGCACTCCCTCGCCTGAAGGTTTCTTCTCCAAGCTAGCAAAAGCGTCAGATGAGAAATCCTCACCCACGTTCATGTACAATACACCCTATAGAGTCAGCTTTTAGCAACAAGATGGACTTCCTACAGCTGCAGATAGAGATGATGGCTCTGTTAACGCCAGGCCAAGGACTAAAAATTCAACGCTTAACACATTTTTGCTCTTGTTCTCTGACCATGGTCAAAAGGCAGCACACACTAACAAGCTGTTTTATAACGCGTACGTTTCATCCACTTGTCCTTTCCTCTCTCAGCTTCTAGCAGCCCAGCAGCCGCCTGTGCCTGTAACGCATCAATCTGAGCTGCCACCCAACCAGCTCAACAGCTGCTATCACATATATAAATAAAATAAAATAAATAAAATCTTACATTCCATGACCACACCAACCTAACCCAAGGAGCTCTTTATTTATCCATCTTGTGTTAAACACAGCTAATAAAGAAGGTGACATCTCAGAGAGCTCCGTGCGGGACAGAGTTACTGACAGCATCGGAAGAGACCCAACATCCACCAGGCAGTGTTTAGAAAAAGAGTGAATTGATCTTCTTATACCAACTTTGAAACTGCCTTCTGTAGCACCCAGAGAGAGCTTGCCCTTCAGGCAGGTTTTTACAGGCTCTCACAGCTTTACTTTGATTGCTGTTGTAGCCGAAATATATAGCTTCGGTACAAAGGGATTATCTGTTATCCTACCCTTTGGGAGAACCTCATGCTGTGACAAAGACTCTTCTCTGCTGAATCTCTTAAATTTCACAAAACTAACAAAAGTACAGCACTTCTTACTTCTGCTTTTTCCTTTTTTTCTGATGTCCCTTCAGCCCCTTGAGGACAAGGCAATCATTGAATGGTATTTGAAATCTCCTTATCTGAATCTTAATTTACTGATAAACTGGAATTTGGTGACATTTTGGGTTTTATAATCAGAATTGTCTAGTGTCACACTGCTCGATATGGCCTTTCTACTGTACCCTAGGGGAAAAAGCAGAGCCAGAAAGAACTAGCTCACTGCCCTGGAAATAAACAACATTCTGCGCTTCAGGTTCAATTGATTTTGGTATCCTCTTTCAAGCCTCACCCAGAAGCATCACCCCTTGGTGTCAACAAAACCATTTAAACCCTTGCTGCGGTTTCATGTATCCTCTCCTGCCTCCGAAAAATCTTCACCAGCGGCAACTTCTTCCTGAGGGAAGTAGCATCCTGCTAGCAAAATGACATCAGCCTGTTTGAACACAGATCATATAAATCAGAGCTCGTTATAGAAGAGAAGCAGGAGGCAGACCCCGCAGGTTTATGCTCAGCTTTGCAGCCAGTCCCAAAGTCCGAAGGCGCAAATGAGAAATCGGGGTATCTCCCCTCCAAGCCAAGTTCAGATATCCTGGGTGGCATCTTGGGACCACTTGAGCTTGTTCAGAGTGCAGCTGGCAAATTTGGGTCGCTAATCTTCACAGAGGGGGGCAAGCAGTGAGCACAGGTCCTGGACCCTACGGAGGGATACAGGTTTGTGGGACTTGTTCCTGTAGCTAAGAAAAAGCGTTAGCTGCCAGCAACAATTTTTTTTTTTTTTTTTTTAAAGACAAGGACAACTGAAGATCTCAACATTATAATACTGCATAACTAATTAGGGCAATATTACATAAATTTCTAAGACTAAAAGCAAACAGAACTCTTCTCATCTCACTTCAATGCACTAGCTCTTGGATTCAAATATGAACACAGATTCAGTACGCTATACCCCATTCATGCTCTCTGCCTACAAGAATACACTGCAAGGCACGAGGATTTGAGCAGTCTCGACCACTTCTTCCCTTCTACCAGCAGCCCTTCCAAGGGGGAAAGCACGTATTCACTGATGGAAGGTGACTTCTTCCCATCCTCCCAGCAACGCCAGCTCACAAGCAAACAGCGTTATGCATGCACAAGGATTACATGGAGTAGAATTTCTTATCAAAGGAAACATAATAATCTGTGTCCTGTGGTCCTTTATGAACACATTCCATCTACAAGTGCAAAGGTGATCAGGGGATATAAAAACCTGCTTGAATGTTAAAGGAGAGAAGCGGAGAGAAGGAGCCAAAACAGAAGTACATAACGCAGAATCCATAAGAATACCCTTAAGATAAACAGGCAAACAGGTTTACTAGGGTACTTATCTACACTGACCAAAAATTACACGGTTCACTTAGTGAAATTCTATAGCCAGGATTTAACAAAAGGAAAGGCAACCTCACAACAGTCCCATCTACCACAGAGTCCACAAATCTGGTCATACTAAAAAGGAAAAAGCAGTCGTGTTTCCTACATGCACGCAGCTCTGTGCTGAAGGCAGAATTCATACCAACACAAACTACCGGGCAGCACGCAGAAACAGCTGCACAGATCAGCTGTACGCTCAGTGCCTGCTTTGCTACTGCACAAAATCATCTCCATATATATGCACCTTACAATTTCTGTTGTGCTTTCATTTTTGTGGTTAAAAAGACCAAAGCACACTATCTTGCCAATACCCCTTCTAGTATGCTCTTTTAGACAAAATGCAAACCACCAGTAGTACTGCTGATGGGTGAAAGAACATCTCACCATGTCTGCGAAGATTTTTAAAATCAGAAAGACAGCAGACTACTGCCCAGAGGACACACTGCAAACCAGGAGCTGCTGTCTCAATGTGCTGGAGTTCTCAGCAGCAAAGAGATGGGCGAGCAACTGTGCTGCAGGATGTGGAGCTTGTGTATTCTTTACCAAGCGTCCCAGGACCCTGTTTGATCACGCTTCAGCTTGACCCGCAGACATCCCCTTTGGCATGTTGCACGCCTCCTAACCTCTGATCAGGCCATGAGAAGAATGCTGAACCTGAAAGATTGAATCAGAAGGGGCTCTGAGTAAGGAGATTAGATCTGCTTAGATTCTCCAGTCTGGTGAAGAGAGAAATTGTGAAAATTATCCATTGACTTTACAAGACAAGGATTTTTTTTTAAAACATATGTACTATGCTTCTTCTGCTTGTTTTCTTGTATTCTACAGAGCTAGTATTACAAAGAAAACATTTTTATTTCAAGGCATTTCTGTATTTTTAGTTAATTTCCTACATTCAAATGCCACATCGCTTTTCTGCATAAACTGGTAGGCAAAAGAAGTCCGGTGGCCACTCATCCCTGTGCGAGAGAAAATGGCTGCACCAGCCAGATCGTCAGTCTACTACAGCACTTCACAAACAATTTTCTTGAGGACTCATAATACCTGTGTGAATGTTACATTTTTAAAAAGTTAATTTCATCCCATTGTTACAATTTTGGTGGGTATGTCATCTGAGCGTTTTACTCTCTGATCCTCCTTTTCAAGAGAATGCTACAAGTAAGATTTTTGCCCTGCTACTAGATAATCAGGAGGAGAAACCTTTCCATTGATTCTGGTGGGCATCGTATTAATGTTTCTGAACGGCCAGTTTTGACTTTCTTGCTCATGCTAGCAACATCCTCAACATATGAATGCATATGTAGATGTCAGTCTTGCAAGTCATCCATAAGACGAGAAACCTGCCTCAATGTATGCTAAACGACAAAAGAAGTCTACAAAAAAATTAGACACATCATAGAATCATAGAACGTTCCAAGTTGGAAGGGACCCACAAGGATCATCAAGTCCAACTCCTGCCTCCACACAGGTCTACCCAAAAATTCAGACCATGTGACTGAGAGCACGGTCTAAACGCTTCTTAAACTCCAGCAGGCTCGGTGCCGTGACTACGTCCCTGGGGAACCTGTTCCAGTGTGCGACCACCCTCTCGGTGAAGAACCTTTTCCTGATATCCAGCCTGAACCTCCCCTGTCGCAGCTTGACTCCATTTCCTCGGGTCCTATTGCTGGTCACCAGAGAGAAGGGATCATCTCCTGTCCTTTCTTTTTCCACCAAACATTACAGAATTTCACTGGGAATAAGTAGGTCCATTCATTGTTAATGTCTGTTATTGGATAAAAAAAATGTATTTATAAATGAATAGTAGAAACATGAAAACATCTAAGGAAGGAAATGGCAACTCCCAGTACATAAAAGGATGAACCAGAGGAATTTTCTTGAGAAATATATAAAAGAAAGTTTGATTTTTTGAATATCAGAGTGAATATAAATTTGAAGGATAATAAAAACTGAATGCTTGTTTGAGTAAGAAGGAAAAACAATCAGAGAAACCAATCATGTAGAAAACACTCCTTTCCAGTGGTAATTATACCACTATTCCACACAAGCAGGCAATATATGAAACTCTGTGCAAGCCGGATTTTTGTCTCAACATTATCATTTGCTTTCATCCAAAAATACAACCACTGCTCCAACCAAACCATCAAACTGCTTACCTATCTGTCTTGGAAATGTAGCTGTACCTGGAGATAGGAATTATTTCTGGAAAAAGATGCTGGAGGAAGTACGAATGTGTGTGGAAAAACACAAGAGTTGGTGGAGGGAATGAATACGGAGGTTGCAGGTCTTCCCTTCCTAATAGGTTTGCCTGCATCTGCATTCTGAACATGCTCATAACAAATGCTCTGGTCCCTCCCACCCCCCCACCCCCCATGTAGCAATTAGATGTTCAGTAAAGCATATTTTTATACCAATTCCATTCCTTTCACGCATCCTCCTTTAATTGGTCTCATTTGTGTGCAGTGCAACTCGTTTGCTATCTGTGAGAAACGTAATTTCTTCTTATGCCACAATGGGGGAACTGGTTTATGACCCAACTGTGCTAACTTATTTTCTTACAATGAATTCTTTATTGTTAGCAAACATGATGTTCACAGTACTTGAAAGTTAAATAATATCTAGATTAAAGAGAATATTTTTCCATATTTATCCTTGAAAAAAGATCCTTTGATACTTTCCCTATCTAAATTAAAAACCTGAGGACTATGGCCCTTTTTCTGGACCTTTTACCTAACAAAATTAATAATGAAATTAAATGCAGAGAAAAATACTTCATTAGCTCAATTGGAGATTACTTCCAGGAAAAAAAGTCTCAGGGCTGACAATACAAATGCTAAGTTTCCCCTTGGTAAACCACTCATTAAGTCTGCGAACAGTCTTTTAGAACTCATTTCCCTTCGCAACATAAGCAGCAGCAGCAAAGACAAAACCAAAATGCACACCTTTCACCAGCTACACAGGGACGCGCGCTTGCCTGCCTTAGCCAAAGGCAGCAAACAAAGCAAGCCCTAATACCCAAACCTTCCAGCGCAACTGCATGGGATGCTTTCAAGAATGTCCTACTCAGAGTGACCAGTGTTTAAACGCTTCTGCTAGTTTTTCTCATTACCGCGTTGAACTCTGGAGTAGCACCAGTGCTCTTCAGCAGGCTGACAGGCAACAGTCTAAGGCCGCTGACTGCAATGCAAACAACGCGGCTGTGGCTGATGCAGCCAAGCAGAACAGCCAACAAGAAGGACGAGTCTTTTTGTGAAGTTTCTCTCTTTTTTTTTTTTTAAAAAAAAAAACAAATCACAGCCTGACTACGCCTTTGCTACTGGCAAGGAACAGTTATTTTTAAGCTACTGAAGTTCTGTGATACCATTATTTTTCATGGACACCCGAGTCCATTTTTAACTACACAAATCAAAAGTCAAAATACTTTCAGTCTGGACGATATCAGCGTTCTCATGCCAGGCACCACAGTTAAACTAACTTGTTCACGTCAGGAAGGAGGCAATGCACTTTCCTCCACCCTCCTGGTACCAGGTAAAGGCCTGCGAGGACCTCAGTCCCGCCGGGCGCCTGCAAGCCCGCTGCAGGCAGCGCCTCGGTGCCTCCCGCGAGCCTTTTGCTCTCCCACCGCCCCCAGGAGCCCCCCAGGATGCAGCCTCCCCTCCCTGCTGCGGGACTTTGTTTCTCGTTAGCTCCTCACGTACTGAAATGGGAAACAAAGCACACACCGGGGTACCCTGGGGATTTTCACGCTGCCTGTTTGTTTTGTAACTAATGAATACATTACAGACGTGAAGTAATACAGGCTGCTTCCCCTCACTGATTCAGAGGGAAAAATGCTCATTTTATTTTTCAGTGGCACGGAATACTCATTGCCCACAGAGCATACAAAAGTAGTTTTGCGAAATGCTCAGAACTGACATTAACGAATGACACATACTGCCTTTCCAGCATTCCCAGAAGACAGTGATTTGATCCCTCTTACATCTATCTGCGAGCTGCCAGAACCGGCAATTTGAAATCATGTTAATTAATAGTTTTAATTAAACCATGAAAAATACAACCACATTACTGTGCTGATAAACCAAGCTGGAAAGAGAGATGGGTTCGTACATAAAATGCTGCAAGGTATGATTGCATACTATGATTATTAGAACTTACAAATCAGTTCCAACTATAAAACCATCACTGAGAATAATTACAAGCCTAAAACAAACAAGTCATTTCATTCACATATCATGAAAGCTGTTATATGAATCTGTTTTTTATTAACAAGTTACCTTAAAGAAGCCAAGCTAAGAAAATCATACCCAAAAATCTAAAAATACCTTTTTTTTAAACACAAACCTAAAAAGACCAATAAAATCTTCCATAAAACTGTATGAATACATCTTTTTTTTTTCCCCCTAACCAGTAATGTTATGTAGAAAACATGCAATTATGAAAAACCTTCGGAACCATAAAAAACTATGAAAAATTCCTACCAAGTGGAAGTACCTCTGAGATCACTAGGCTGAACGCTGGGGGAACAAATCCAGACTGTCCACAGGAAACAGCCCAGAGATCACCAAAGAAAAGCCCGTAGCCTCTCATGCTGAAAAATACGCTACTGTATTTCATTTACCACGGAGACATGCATGTACCGAACTCAAGCGCGCTCACTTCAGTTTTCTCAGCAGACACGGAAACGTGTCACAAGCTCAACTAGCCTTCCTGGCAGGGATTCTGTTCTACCCCTTTTACGACCAAGGAAAATAAAACAAATTCCTCTTTTCTGCTCCCGCGACTCACCCTTACGAGCCTTCTGCACGGCACATATAGCACATATACATCTCTTTTGACTGACCGCTCCAACGCAGGGCAGAATAAAATGAACAGCTTCCAGAGAACAACAGTCCCTGCGCGTTGAGGTGAAGACACGAGCACGCTGCACCGTATCTGCCCATACAACATTGCCATTTTTCAGGCAAGTACTCTAAAAATGCAAATACTGCCCGAGGCATGAAGGACAGCAGGGACCGCGGCATCCCCACAGCGATCCCTTTCCCCAGGGCGCGCCCTCCCTGCTCCCGCGTCCCCTGAAGCAGCGATGGCCAAAGTGCTGCTCCTGCTGCTTCAGGGGGACGCGCACCACGCGCTCCTGTGGTCATTCTGATTCTCCACATCCTCCTGCTTCCCTGTCATTTCCTCTGTATTTTCACAAAGCTGCTTTAGAATCCACCAAAAACTGTCAGTCAGGGTTTGGGGTTTTTTTGTTGTTGTTGTTGTTTTTTTTTTAAACTCAGCACTCCGAACACTGACCTTCCAACCTTGGCATAAAGCCTAGCAGAATTCATATTATTTGTTTATACAGCATTGAGCCTTTTCCGTATTTCTTCAAATGATGGGCCAGACTGAAACACAGTTTCCATGCGCCATCTGAATATTGTATTAGTTCGCAAGGTGGAGATGGAGATCAACTCCCCCAAATCAAAATCATATCCTAACAGTGGTATAGAAACAAGCCCGTACCGAATTACGACTTGAAAGCACTCTCCTGCACGAACAGCATCAGCCTTGAAACAGGAACAACTGCACCCAAATTATACCAGCCAGCAACACGTGCTCTTTACAAAGGTGTAACATTCTGATGTATAAATACTGTGACTTTCTGGGGAAAAGTATTTTTTTCTGCATTATTCCACAGCAGCGTAAGCCTGACAACTTAAATTAGATTTCACTCTTAAAACATTTGGCGCCGGTATAACACAAACAACAGCGTTGTTGTAAACGTACAGATGCAATTTCCTACTCGCCTTCCTCTACACAATCACACAGCATTAGATTCAACGTTACTGACTTGTACCAGTGCAGGGGCAGCTTATGTGGGAGAATATTAGGAAGATATATGGAGAGACAAACATACCTCCCATTCCGGCAAACGTGGCGGGAATTTACGTGTCTCGTGGCCACTGTCCGATATGCTTTCGTGGCTCTCAGTGCTAGCAGGTAATACCTACTGCCTCTGTTGCTGCTGTCCTGAGGGAGCTCTCGGATCGCGCCAGCCCCACTGCCCTCTGCATCCGCCCCTGCTCCCGGGCTGCAGGCGGGGCTCCCGCAGCCACGCTGCCAGCGAGCCCAGGTCTGGCACCGCTGCAGAACCGAAGTGTGCGCCTGTGGTTCCATCAGCGCGGTCGCAGTACACGTTTCCTGGGACAACCTGTAATGGAGCTTCAACTTACACTTTCTGGCCCACGTATCACGCAGGAGAAGTAGAACTTCTTTCAGTAGAACAACTGTTTTCTGCATTTGCAAGATCTGTGTTCAAAAGGTGCACCTGAGCAACTGTTCTCATTTGGGGAAACATCCCCACATTTGCTTTTAACACAAAGTGCTCCATCTTGGCCTTTTGACATGCAACAGCCTCCTACTATTCACACTACAGACTTGTTTTGAAGACTCAATAGTTCAAAACACCTTACTAACAAATTCAGGCAAAAGCAAGTATGTTTTCCAAGCAACGTGCAGGAGGTAAGCACACCAACCAACTATTAAGTAACAGGATTTGTGTAAGATAACCCTCGGTGTGGACCCTTACAGAACTCCGTTTCTCCACGGACTGCACACAGTTTTTGTGCAGAGAAGTTTTAGCTCTTCTCCAGGATTAACACTGCAATGTTAATAATGTGATTTACACTTAAATAATTCCTATATGAAGAAAAAGACCAGATTTAATATTTAAAAATAATCAATTTTGAGGGAAATGACCTACAGTGGGCATATACATTATGAAAACCAGGAACTGTGAAGCGCTTTTTTTCATGGTGAAATGTTTTGCACCTATTTTTAAAATACATGAGAATAATCCACCAACAAAGGTGGCTACCGCTAGTAAAAAGGACATGAAAGAGGTCCTAAGTGTAAGGATTCAGCTTAGCTCCAATATCACTATATATTTTCGTGAACAATACTAGCACATTAAAAGCATGTTTTATGAGGGGAAACTATTTGGGTAAATGAGCCAATACCAGGATGACCATGAACCCGCAACTACTGCGACACAGAGGGAGGCACACACAACGCTAGGGTACATCAGGAAAAGATACAGAGGAAAATGCCACCATTGTACAGGCTACACATACTCAAAGCGCCGCACTCATACTGAAAGAGGTACACAGGAGGCTATTGAGAAGATGGGGAAGAGCACACCTCCGTTGTAAGAGCATCACAGGCCTGACGCTGGGCACTGCTGCTGGCTATAAATACTCCTGCATTAAATACCACAGAAGAGGAGGTGCTACTCGAGCTTACCTTTTCCGTTTGTTTCACACAATAGTGAATAGCTATAACGCAGGAATGATTCCACTGAGGCTGGAAATGAGAAAGCTAACCATTTAGGGCTAGATTTACAGCCGTCGGAGGGAAAGATTTCAGAAAAGCATCCCACTAGGAGCTAAAGCGGAAAACAAACAACTTGAAGATACACCACGATAATTTTATGAATGACAGACCCAGGCGGCCTCCTGCCGCCCCATCTGCACAGTTTGCAGGCATGCTTTGAAACTGTTTTCCTCACCCGCGGGTGCTGGAGCAGCTTTCACTGCTGAACCTGCAAAGATAATGCTATCTGCTCTGCTGCTTGGAAACAGACTGAGGTCAGACGTCAACTGTATATATACTTAACACCAACAACATCAAATACATCTTTGTGCCCAGGGCTGACCTCAATCTAATTCTCATCAGAAGCCTATGAGTGAAAATAAGTAATATCTGCACATATCTAGCCCCAGGTTCCCTGGAATTCCTTTTGCACTTTTTCTATGCTCAACCTCCCCATGTGCATGCAAGAGCTTTTACCAATCAGAACCAAAACAGTATATAAAAGGTGGGGTAAAAACAGGAAGAAGATAAAAGGTGAAGACACCAGGATCCAAACTAAATATAGCAGCTACTTCATAAGGTCTTAAAAGACAGATAAATTTACAGACATTTGTTTTCTCAAAGGTACGTTATAAAACTCCATTTCAATGGTTTCTCATCTGCTTCAAAGATTTGTACAGAAGAAACTTCAAAAGATAAGGATACATCATCATTCCAAAAATGAAACTGCTATCCTAAGTCACATTAATGTTGTTCATTCTCCTCTGCGGCAATGAACCTGTAACTCACTCTCACTGGTTGACTCCTACAGAGGAAACACCGTAAAAATTCTGATATTCTGCAGGGCAAATGTCTGCGTGGCAAGATACTGGGGAATTATGGCAGACATGTACCTTTAGCAACCTTGCCAGTGATGATATTTAATTACCTGCCACACAGCCGTGGCAGCCCGAACCATGAAAGTGCACTGATCTGCTGAACTTCAAGTGGACAGAGGTCACTGAGGATCTTTGCAAAGACGTGAAGGGCAAGCCTCTTTACACAGCGAATGTTTTACAGCCTGCAAAAACACTGAATATATTTATTACAACTTAATAGCTATCAAGCAATGGGCTTCCAACCAGTTGATAGATTCAATCATTCTTTCTTTGACAATTTCAGGTTTGGACAGCTGCTATTATTCGGTGTTATTTCAGGGAAGATGAATGCATATGCACAAACGTCTTAACACTAAACCGGTATTTCACAGCTGACTCCTAATACTGTAGAGCTGGAAGGCAATTACTTTCAGAAGATGATGCCTTAGATAATATTTTTGTTCATTCATTTTCAGCCCCACTGCTTTATAGCAATGCTATAACTCATTCCATTCCAAGAGCTCTCAACCCAGACCCCTGGTGCCAGGAAGGATGGGAGGTGCCGACACCGATCCTCCTTCACCCCTCGGGATTCTCAGCCTTACCCTGGCTGAAGGCTTGAGGGCCAGTGGAATAGCTGCCTGCTGTGCCCCAAGCTCTCTGCACCATGTACGGTTCTCCTCACACAATCCCTACTCAGGTGCTCAGGGATCTCTGCTGCACTTTAAGCTGGTTTACCATGAAAGAAAAGAAATTGCAGCAGTTATGATACACTGAATCGCTTGAACCAAGCAAAGGAGAGATCAGATGGCATGGATTTAAAAACAAGAAAAAAAAAACAACAACAAAACACAAAGATCATAATGCAATATCTATACTGAAAAATAAGAGAGGAATTTCTGGAGGTCAAACAGCATTAAAGGAAAAGCAACCTTAACTTTATAATGCTATCTGTTCAGCAGACTTAAAATGCCAGGAAATCAAAGAATACTCCTGTAATGCAAGAACCAAAAGGATGCATCCATACAGTCCTAACTCTACCCTTTTTTTCCTCTTTGTTCACGCTCCCAGGTAGCCACAACCAGCTTTACAGAAGTTGTCATATTACCAAGGACTGCTAAACAGGGTTAACTTTTTTCCCCATTTTTACAACACGGTTTGATGATTTTTCTCCACAACTGAGAAATAGTTGCTGGGTTCTACTTTCTTTTTTCTTTTGTGTGTTTCCAGTAAGATGTTGACAATGTACATAATTACAACTAAAAGCATGTTCTTGTGGGGCATTTTCATTAACAGATGTTGGTGACTTCGCAAAAGATGTCTGCACTTTATTGAGAAGCATCTAAAACTACTGTATTAGTTAATACTTGCACTGCAACTGTTTTTGAATACAAATTTTTGAATTTGTATTTATATGCCCACAATACAAAACAAGATTACATGAATATGAAAATGACTTTTTTTCTCACAGCACTTAATTTCCACAGCAGATAACATAAGTAATAAGCAAGCCTGATGTTAAATAATTCCAGGTTTTCAAAGCCTTTGGGAACAATATGTTAAATATACAGTGACTTAAATGACTGGATTTCTTCAAGCATATATTCACAACTCTTTCTCCACCTTTGTGGGCTGAAGTCTTTTGCTAGTGTCCTTGATGACATACAAAGCCTTGCTCGTTCTGGCAACAAGAAGCCTCACCACACTGCCTGCGGAGAGGTACTGCTGACTGCATGATGCTACTATGATTTCTCTATTAAAGAGCTCTGAAAATAAGCAGCAGTGAGCAGAAAGCAGAGTAACTGCTAGCTAATGCAATGCTGTCACACTTCATTTTTGCCTGGCTCTAAGAAAGCCGTTGGTCAACAGCATTACATCCAGAAGTACTTCCCCTGCCGTCTCTTTCGCTGCAGCAGCACATTGATTTACCTTAGGATTGGAAGAGGGAGAGCAGAGAATTCATTCCTATCCTTGCTGTGGCACCACATCAACTTCTGTGACCTCACTGGACGACTGAAGGAAGTTCTGAATCAAGAACCAATATAGGTAAGTTATCTTTGTGTTCCTCCACAGTTCATGACAATTAATCTATACCTCAGGGTATGTTTTTTTCTTCTGTTTTGACTCTCCAGCAGATACAGAGCAAAGGAACTTTGTGAAATTTCCACATCATCTTTACCACTGCCCAAAGAACAGGACTAGCTTTTCTCTGTGCCTGTTGACTCAGAGACTGATGTCTAGCAAAGGTTTGACACCCTTGGTGTTTCAACCATTAGCTCAGGAATTTGAACAACTTCTGAGGCCATAAAGCACAGTGACTACTCCCTGGGTATATTCACATTTTCGCTGGAATAACGCAGTTAGATGATAACCAGTAAACTACCACGGTGAGCTGCCTCCCTGACAGGCGTTGCCCTGCATACCTACACAACCGTGGAATAGGGACTGAGGGACCACCACCACTACTCTGCAGTAACACTGATGCAATTCCGCTGGTGCTAGCGGTTCAGAAAGGCAGGCTTTTCACCAGCGTGCAAAACATGCGTTACACCTTGCCAACACTGATTGTGCTCACCCAGGGGAACGTGAATGATGGAGCCAGGTATCTTCACCATGTGGTTCAAAAGCCAGCAGTAAATTGCTTCCACCTCTAAATTGATCTGGATTATACAGCTTAGGGAAGCACAGAAATTTGGCACTGTTTTTCCCAAAGCAGGATTTGCTAGTAATCTGCTATCTGCATCTAGGAAGAGCCTGAAATCTTTAACATGTCCTCTGGGAGAAAAAGAAGCACCTTCCCTGATTCCCCTTGCTCTCATGCTCATTTTCCATTTTGAAGCATGGTAAGCTTGGATGTCCACAGTAAGCCCACCTAGTCAGCAAGGGATTTCTGGTGGTAGCAGCAGTATTGAACGTGGCTGACAAAGCTGCTGGTTTACTAAGACTAATCAATCCGCACTGCCTCCCAAACCACGATATTCCACCAGCTCTCCCCAACCCATTTCAGCCCATTAAGTCCTGGGGATTTTTTGACTAGACATTTGCAATACGAATCTTTCCCTCCCACTTTGTGTTACAGGCACTAGATCATTTCTGTGCGCTCAGGCACCCCCAGCAGCGCTGTGCCTCCGGACAGCCGCTGCAGGAAGTCTGCAAGGGCAGCTAGCTACCAGTTTCTCCAGTTACTCTCCACAGTTACATGCCGTCGTAATGAGAATGAGCAATGAGATGTCATCCAGGAGCCTTAGGGGGTTTGTCTGCGAAGAGAAGGTTTTTCAAAAGTAGGTAGCTTTTACATTTTAGACTACTCACTGAGTAGGCTGATAAGCAGACTAGAAACACAGAGAAATACAACTTTGAAAAAATATTTTGAAATGAAAATGCTCTGCATAAGTTTAAGAAATGTGGGTGTCTGGCCAGGTGATGAACATTTATACACATACAGCTGACTTCCACGACTATTCTTCAGGAGAAGACAGATGGAGCATTGGGCAGTAATACAAATTTGCACCCAGTCTGATCAACAATTGGCCTTCAGTGCTGAATGCTAAACACGGAGAGGCATCACCCGAGCTGCTTCATACACACGCTACATTGCAGCTGCAGTAAAATATTAATAAATGCAACTCTAAGAAGTAATTATATACTAACCTAGAACTACAGCTGTGAAAAATAACCGAACCAAACGGCATTCTTGATAGTCCTTTTTCCTACTTTTGGAATTGAACGCCCATTCAACCCTCTGTGTAGCAAATATTGAGCAACACTGAGAGAAACCAAATGAAGCATTCCAGGTTATCACAGCACACGCAACTGTTTGCACAGATACTATTCAACCAGTAACAGTTGTTGTGCTGCTTCTAGCCCTCTTTTAGTATAGAGAAATCATCACCACCAAATAGATTAATTTAGTCTCTCACCACCATTATTGCTGGTCTTATTTAACAGTATTAATACTGCACACTGAAACGACTGACGTGGCCATACTGAAAGAAATGGCACACAGGCACTAATGTTCCCAGCTCACCTGCTCTGTTTCAGGGTCATGGTTCCAATGTAATTCAACACGGAGTCAAATCACATGTTTAAATTTATCAGGGATTACTAAAGAAGTAAGGTTAATTCTATACACTATCAATCTCTGATGACAGAACATACTGTCCACTAAGTAATTTTCACGAAGTTATTACATTCTTTCCAAAATCAAGACACATTTCAAGACAATATTATGACAATATGCAAAACCACTGTGCAAGTTACGTTATCGACAATGGCAAATACCATTAATGTGGGGACAGCCTAGTCACACTGAACACAATTCAACAGCAACTTTTAACTCCTCACACTTTATTTTACTGAAAAAGAGATGGCACAGAACTATTTATTGAATGCTGCGATAAAAGTGGTCCAGTACTAAGTAAAAGCAGTTATATCAAAAGACTACTTGATCCTTCCTCTGTATGGTCTGCTTAGCTGGAAGTTGTTCTCCAGCTCTACTTCTGAAGGGCCAGCTAGGCACTGCCATCTTACATCTTGCAAAGAAACACTGGCTTTCCTGTGGTACTGGTCTGAAATAGCATCTCTCTAGAACTTGGATGCACTTGAAGTTTATTCACCGTCCAAATTCTGGCCCTAACTTTCCATTTTGATAACCCTGCTCTATAACATCAGGACTGGCACCTCAGTGACGCAGACACACAGGGCATTTTGATGATAATATTGTCTCAAATATTGCTGTATGTATCGTACATAAAGGAAAAAAATTTGGAAAGTCTGAAGTAAATGAAAGTAGAAAGACAACAGATAGCCAGAAAAGCAACCTGCCCTTACACCCGTTGGTCATGCATCAGAAAGGTAATGTGGTGCAGACTTCTGCTAAGGTCAGGATGCTCAATATACATTTGTGACATGAAAGCACGCTTTTCATGCCTTAAAGCTGGCTGGTCAAAGCTAGAGTTGCTGCAACTACATGAACTGGTAAAGCGTTATGAAATACCCCAGGCCCCTGGTGATGAAGTTACATACCAGTACAGGGAAGCAACCCCAGAACTCCTCACTGCAGACACAAGCCTGGGAGAGGAGGTTATTTCTTCTAGTTCCAAGCACAAACCATCAGCAGAGGCCTCTCCTTTCTTGTTTGGCCTGACACTCAACCTGCAGGACATGCTGCAGCAGAGAAACTCCAACCCATCCTGCTGGAGGCTCCGGAATCACTGAGCCTCATTCTTTTTTCCTCCACTCCGTGGAAAAGACTTAAGGTGTCTTCTTTTCTCTGTAGGGCCTGTGCTTAATACTCAGAGAGCCACCGAGTAATTGAGGTTGGATGAGACTTGGACATGACCACCACCTCTTAGACAGTGGACCAACATCAGAAGACACCTGCACTTCTTGCCCACCTGTTTTTGTTACCCATATGCATACGATACCTCTGCCAGCACAGAAGTTAAAAACAGTGACCATACTTTTTATTTCTGCACATGTATCTGTATTTTAACAATGGCACCTGTGAAGTGAGACAATGTCTTTCAAATGAACGTTTCAGCAGGTGACAATCTCCCTTCTGAACAATCATAATTTCACAGTGCCAAAGAGCTTTCTGAATTTGACTGTTTGGCTTCTGAATTCTGACATTTTCCACACAACTGTCAGACTGCCACTACCGTGGCTGCTATATAATGTGCTTAAAATTATACTCCTCAGCAAAACTCATACCAAACTGTCTTATTATGTGTCATTACCATAGTCAGTATGTCACTTCTAGCTATACAGATGTTCTCTGTGAGATCACTTGTAAATTGGTCACATTCCTTAGAAAAATTACTTCTGGATAGCTGGAATAAGAATCAAGAAACCGTATTGAACTTTTTGTAGCATACACAAATCTACATCAAGCACAGTCAGGCTGATCCTTTACCATTGCTGAATTTTCACCCTAGACTGTTTGGCAGTCTCAATTTCACATGTCCTTCAGCAAGTACGACATTAAACACGACCGTTGTTTCAGTTTCATCAGCTCTTGTCCTTCCAGAATATTATTTTTTCTCAAGTGCTAAGTCTGGGGTGCCAAGGGCACTTCCCAGCTCCCAGGTACACACCCTGGCTGTATTCTGGCTGCACAACTGGATTCAGCTCCCTTCCCAATCTAGTGCCCTTTAGAAGGAAAACCAAGAGCTTGCAGGGAGCTACAGGATGCTCAGAGAGGCTCTCCAGGCTACACCACCAAGGGACCAGGAGTATCGGGCACACCATGAAGTTCAGACAGCATCTTACCATCAGCAAGCACTCCACGTCTAAACAAAGTCTCACTACTGGCTTGCCCTTGCTCAGTAACTGCCACATAAACTAATCTTTGCATTTGGTCCTTCCTGCCAGCTCTAACTGCCTTTCCAAAGAGAAATATTCTCCTCTACAACCTTCCAACTGCTTGTCTCTCCACGCATTTCTGGAGTGTGCCAGTGATATGGTCCATGGCTTGCTGCCCTGCACCGCCCTTTTCCGCTCCTGTGTCCCCGCTTGCACCGCTCTTCTTTCTGCTGTCAGGTCTGGCCCCTGCACCCATCCACAACACAAAACTAGCAGAGGACAGGCAAACCCAGAGCTGACAGGGAAGGACGGCTGGTCTGACATACTCCCTCAGACTGAACGACAAATGCCAAAAGCCACTTGGATTTCAACTCTCAGCACCAGAGCAGAGCCCAAGAGCTCCAGCACTGAAGAACAGCTTCCTGCTGCTGTCCCAGCAGGGGCTGAGAAGGGCAGGAAGAAAAAAGCCGGGGAAAGACTGAGCTCTTCTTGCGACAACAGTGGTTGCTGCCCCAACCCATCCACCTTCCCCCTTTGTCAGCCAAGCGCTTCGAGGAATGTTCCCGTGCTCCACTAAGCCAGGTAGGATGGGCCTGGAATTGACCCACTAATGCAAAGGCACATTGCTCTAAAAGGCAGAGCTTGTTACAGCGCTGTACGCAAGCCTGCAAGCTGCCCAGTATGAGAAGAGCTACCTCCCAGCTAAGCAGCTTTGCCCACCTCTTGAACGGGATCCAGTGAGGCTGTGCGACAGCGAGCAAAGGAAAATTACGTGCTGCCGTAAGACACCAGCAGCTCTCAGCACACTCATACACGCGGTGGCACGAGGTCCTGCGGTAGGCAAAAACCAGTTTGAACAGTGCACGGTGACAGTCGGCACGTAATTCTGTGCGTGAATGTGTGAAACTGAACTTTTGAACTCCCAAGCACAAGCCTGCTCCTTGCTGCCTGCATCAGTAATCCTCCTAGTAACAGAGAGGTGAGACTGAATTGAAAATTAAGAAGCTGATCATACGTGCTTCTGTGTATACGTTATTTAAGGCTGGGAAAACAAAGTGAGAAGAAGAAGATAAAAAAATAAAATAAATGGCAACTGATGCCCTCGGTACTTTCGGTCACTGCACCCCCATCTGACAGAGCACACGACATCAGGGACATGCTGTGCGGACACACCTTCTGCTTCTCCCAGGCTTTTCCAGGAAAAGATATCTGCTTCTCTCCTTTCGCTATTTAACACGTTTAGCCAAAGGTCCCATGTGCTGGTACTCACATTTCACACTTAAAGCGCTAATGGATACCACCACAATAAAAACTTTCCATGCTTATTGCTGGACGTCAACCAAATATAGTTACAGAAGAATCCCCTTTATGCATACAAAGCATTTCTAATGCTGAAGTCCAGCCCTGCCTGTTGGTAGGATGTTAAGCATGGTCACCGCTCTCCTTCAGCTTTTGTCTACCTTTATATTTTCATTAGTTTTCTCCCTACAGCACATAAACGAGACTGAAGCAAAACCTGCATGGGGATACTGCAACTTGGGGTTGTATGAAATGCCTGCTCACTCTATCAACTGCATAGCAACATGGAAAAAAAAAGTCAGCAACTGAAATACTTAACTAGCGTTTATATACGTATAGTCACACACATGGTTCTGCCCAAGTGAAAAAAAGAGGGCAACGTTGGAAACTAATCAGCAATGTAACTCACGGCTGTAGTCAGTTTTTCATAAAACTTTCAAAGTAATAATTGTAACTGGGAAAGGAGACAAATTGAGAGAAGCTTCTTAAAAAACTGAAGACTGAAAAAAATTGCACAAAAAAACCCAAAAGAATTGACACTGGTTCAGCACTATAGAAATCCAAACAACATGATTTATAAACAAATACTTCGCTTAGCAATGCTATATATGATGCAGTAAATTACTGTAACCTCTCAAACTATAATTTCAACTCTTGTCTCTGAGTACACTGTAACAAGAAATAATTACGCTGTCAGGATAATGCTCATGTAGCTTCTAAAAAAACAGTATAACAGCCCACAGAAACAATCGAGTTTTCATTCAAACTTAGTTGTTACAACTTTTAAACAAGACCTGTCATCATCATCAGGTCTTCTGAATGAACGACATATAATAATCAAGTTCATTAAGGAAAAAAAAGCATTGGCAATGCCCATTTCAGCATGAGGATAGCAAAAATCTAAGCTCAAGTGGCAGAAACTATCAATAAACAAATTCATAACAGCAACTGACAGCCATTTCAGCTTTATTACTTATTTAGAGAATAGTCATCTTCAAGAAGTCATACTAGACAGACACAATTTCCCATTCCACTCCAAACTAATTCTCACATCTTATCTTCTCCCAGATGTACTGGAACAGAAAAATGTGAATGCAGAAAAGGTTGATTTATGAGCTTTTTTTTTTTTTTTTTTTACATCTACTCAGTTTAGTGCTTGCTATTAGTTTCAGAAATAGCATCTCCGTAAAAAATACTAGCCTCAGGAAAGATAAAACATTTATAGAAACTGTAAAATACATTTATTTATTTATTTATTAAACCACATCCGCCTTAAGTTTGGCTACTTTAGTTATGGTTTGAGTTTCTCCACAATCTTCTGGCAGGCTGTAGTGTTCTTGCTCCTCCTTGTGTTCAGAAGACTGAGGAAGGTAACAGGAAGGGTTTGGTTTTTTTTTTTTTTTTTTGGCAAAAACAGATTTTAAGACAAGCACAAGCACAGATTTTAAGCACAAGCACACTAACGAGATTAATGTGCTCCATAAAATTGCTTCACAAAGACTGAGACAAAGCCCAATGCTGCAAACAGAACCAAAAACTTGACTGGTTTTGTGACATACTTCTGGGTATGGACACAAAACGTGCAGCCGTCCAAAAAGCTCTTCCGAGTAAAGTGCTGCTCAGTGCCAGCCTCGGGAACGCAGTTTTAGACTTGATCCCTTTTTAGCTGGGCTGCTAAGGTTGGAATACATCTTACATTCTGCCTCAGGACAACCTAAGGAATCACGGAATCAGAAAGAGTAAGAGTATTAGTACACAAAGTTCGGCTTGACAGCAAAGACAACCTTCTCTTAAAGTGATTGTATATGTTAAAAAGCAATATTAAGGCTAGGAATTACATGCCTACTCCATTACTTCCGTAGATGTTGCTATTCATACCTAGCCATCCTCAAAAAAATGTCTCCTTGCTGCCTCAAAGGTGCTTAATGAAATCCCACATTTCTTTTCTTTCAAATTCCTCATTTCTAAAAAAACCTAAGTAGTTCTAACAACAACATATACTGTATTGGGTTTACGTGGTAAAGGTTTGGTAGCAGGGGGGCCACAGGGGTGGC
>VXAL01003272.1:107791-137701 GCA_013399475.1 Chauna torquata | reverse complement strand
CTCAACCCTTGAGCCCTTGTCCATTGTATTTTCTCCCCTTGTTTCTTTGAGGAGGGGGAGTGAGCGAGCGGTTGTGGTGGAGGTCGGCTGTTTAGCTGGGTAAAACCACCACATATACTTACAACTGAATGCACTGGCAACATTTTTGATGCAAACACAAGAATCACTTTTCTCTCCACTTGCAAGGCCACAAGAAATTTGACTTCTACAAGCAAACCAAACAAAAAATCTAGTATTGAGTTTTCGGTACAAAACCATATTCAAACTTCAAGCAAAACCAACCCCTTTTGTATTTCTGTAGGTAAAATCAAGGCAGAATAACATGCCTGGGGTGACAGCATCCACATCCCACACACCTTCCTTACCTGGGGCACTTTGGAAATCTCTCATCTCTCATTAGAATTACAGTTCATTACCAAGTTAATACAAAAACATTTTTCAGCCCAGTCGTTGTTCCACAGGATGAGCCCCTGGACCTCCCCATCTTTTCCCATCTGAAGGGTCTCTGTGACCTCCCTCACGGGCAGACCGGGCCAATGTACTGCTGCTGTCAGGATGAGCAATGTGCTCCTGACAGGACTTTGATGCCTGCTGAGAACAGGTCAGAAGAGAAACCCAGCCACACACTCATCACCAGCTGCTGCCTGAAGAAAGGTCAGAAGTGTTTGCTGCCCTTGCAGCCCACAGGAACAGCGAATACATCTCCTCAGCACCACGTGAGTCCAAAGGTAAGAAGGAAGCCTTTAATTGCACACAGCTATTTGCTGAGAAGCCACCTTTTAGCATCAGCCAGCTGATGAGAACACCGCAAACGACACAAGGTGCATTTGGATTTACAAAGATAAACTCCAAAATTATCTTTCCTCCAAAACAAAAAAGGAAAGAGTACTGGATCCAAATGCTAAAGGTGTCCCACTTAGAGAAAAAAAAAAAAAGAAACAAATGGGACTGCACGGGTGCAGACTTCCAGAACCATCTGACACCATCTCCTTGCCACTCATCAGGGTGGTAAGGCCACCAGGGAGTAAATTAGGCAAAGGCCAGAATAGCACCCGCAGTCTAACATTGAGGAAATATGGGCAGAAAGTACCGAGTGCTGTGAGTACGCTTACAAAAGCGGTAACGTAATTTAATTTTATACAGCCTTTAAAACTAACGATACAGCTATCTTGTAACTCTAATCCACACTTCTGAACCGATATGGGTATTTGCAGAAAAGATGCATCCCTTTGCCTGAACACACTCTTAAGAAATTAAAGCTCAGATCCCGCCTAGACTGCAACACGGGCTACTCTCGGAGACAGGTGCCAGATTCAGCAGTCCATGCATACCCTACCTTCACCTGTCTCTGTAGCTGCCGTCATGTTATAACGTAATAAACAGCAACATCCCATCACATGGGGGGAGCGCGATGGGACAAACGGATATCCAAGTCTTTGCAGCAGGGGACACCTAAGCATCAGCCAGCTTTGGGCATCACGCATTCTCAAAAGCACGCGAGGTCAGCTGAGGTTAGCGGGTTCATGGCTCTGTCAGCTCACCACCTTCAGTGTTAAGGCTGTAGGACAAGCGAACACAACCTGGCACATGCAATCACGAAGGAAAGCATAAGGAAAGAAGTTTTCTTTTGCCTTCCTGAAAAAAAAACCTGATAATCATATTTTGCTAGAAAATGACTCAAGATTTGCAGAATTCTTTCCCTTTATACAGAAGCTAAGCATCTCTGAAAGAAGCTCAGTGGAGGCAACGAAGCCACCTTTGAGTGAATCACCATCCTACTGAACACGTTACAAACTGTCCTTACCGTAAAACATCATAAAACACTAACAGTTGCATTATTCTATAAAAAAAGCTACAGGAAAAGTAGTGGCGAACTGCTCTTCCAGCTTGCAGAAAGACCACTAACGGTTCACAATGCTCTATGTGGAGGCTGGCATTTTAATACATTTGTAATATAGCAACTTTTAAACTAATTTGTAAATATTGACACGGTAAATCAAATAGAGGGCTTTTTGTTGTTGTTGTTGCTGTTTTAACAGTGATTCTGGGATTAAAACATGGATGTCTACCTTTGAAGAAGGAAGGTGGTTTTTTGTGTGTTTTTTTTTTTCCTGAGGAGAGTTGCTTTTTAATTCCTCCTTGGAAGGTACTTTCTGAGCCTTTCTGTTGCCAATGTCACTACGAAACACTAATTGCACATGGGAAAATGTCCAAAGAGACTGATGCTCTCTTTCCCAGGCACTATGTTAGCTGGGAGCTGTGTCTGTCTTTGGCACAACTGCACAAAACTATCACATGTGCTTCTACAGTCAGACAAGTACTGGGCAAGGCACCAGGCTGCACACCATCAGTAATTTTCTTCACAAGTCCCTTTTGTAATGTAAGGAACGCATGACTTGCATGTCAAGTTTCCATTCATCAGATATAAAACTGTTTCTAACATCACCATCTGAAATGTGCTACTGGTTGCAACGAGACCCTTGCCTAAGTGCATTCCAACATTAAGTCATGGTGGGAAAAAAAAAATTACAGGGCTGGTGGGAAGGGAAGCGACTGTCACGAAAATAACTGCACCTCTAGATTCTGGATTCCTGGCAAAGGCTGAAACAGCCAGCTTATCCACAGGATGAAACAAGGCTGCTAAAGATCCAGGAACCTTCTCATTTCCACTGTAAGAAATTACGTGATATGCCTACTCAGTATCACATACACACACTGAAAATACGTACAAAATTTGATCCCTTCTGTGTAGCAAACATTTCTTATTTATAATAATAATTAAAAAATTATATTTACTTGTCACACCAGGTTATTTTTAACAATAATAAAGTAGCAGATGGCATTTTTATCAGCATTGCACAACCAGTTCATTCTTATAAGTGAAAGGAGGCGAGATGAAAACCAAGGAAAAATAAACAACCTAAAAGCAATCCAAGTGAGACTCAGTCATAGGGTAACTCAATCACAGGGTGCTAAATTTGGGTGCTTCCTTCTACCAGCTAAGGAAAACAGACTGAATCAAATGCTGTCACTTACAGCCTTAAAATACCTACACCAGAACGCACCAGCAAATTCTTCAAATGGTTTTTCAGATCCATTATTTTTATGCAGCCTTTTCGAAGCCTCATTATAAATTTCTTCTCAAACACATCACATTAGCTACAGATAAAACTTACTGCACAAATAACTTCTGCTATAAGGATGTAACAAAGGTCAATCACAACTAAATCAGATTCTTCTAATAAAAAAAGAAAAAAAGTCTAAACTTACAATAGATCGGGCAACCCAGAATTCAGGGACAGGTTAGTCACCGAATTATTTACCACCGTCAAGTCTTTTCCCAAAAAACCAGACCACACCATCTGATGCTATAAATATCTATCTATCTATCTACGCTGCAACCTAGCCAGGGACTATTCCTACCTTCTGTTGTAAGTTCTGAAGGCTGTTCAACAAACCTGCTAGGAAATTCTCTGAAAATCCAGGAATGGGTTTTGTTAGTACTTTTATAAATGCAGTCAATATATATTAGAAGATCATGTGTGACATCTCTCAAAATATAAATCTTCAGAATAAGATGGGGAAAATAATTATTACAAGAATTTCTGGAAAGGTTAAAACAGATTTACAAATGTCCATTTAGTTCAAAGCAACCTGACCCAGTAAATATCATTCTTTTTCAGACAGTAACATCTGAAAAAAACTGTGGCTTATCCTTAACCAAGACTTTGCCACTTTATTTATTCACATTGTTAACTCAGAAGAACGTTCATTGTATCAACACACAATCTGATTTACAGACATCTCCTACAGGTCATCCAGTGTAAGTTAAAGTCAAGAACTACACAGGTAGGTCAACCACCCCATGCAAAGGTAACAGGATCTTTAACCATCACCAACCTCAAGTAAGACAAATCTTTGTATTGCATTGGATGACCATTCACAGAAGATTACTTTCCCACATGGGAAGAACTTGCACACTCAGTGCAAGTCCCTCAGATTGGGAAGGTGTGTCACTTGTGCCAGCTTTCCACGACATCGCCCGTTACAGATGAGGATTTTATTTAGAGGGTTCTATCTTCCAAGCTAAAGAAAAGCTTTCTTTTTAGAAGACAACGATGTTGCACCCCTCTCATGTGCTACCTCAAAAAATTGTTCCTCAACTACTATAATAGTAAGCTTTAAACAGGCCAATTAGTATTTTAGGCCTTATAATTCTGCTCAACACTTCTTGCCACAGAACAGAAACAGTATAGCAATTCCCACTTATCTGAAAGCAAATATCTAATTATCAATTTAAAAAGAAATAGGAGTTTTTCCTCACAATACATCTGACAGGAGACTGCATTCAGAAGATATGTTGTTTAACGTTGCATAGACTACACCAGTAATTTTGGATGAGTGTGAGAGGCAGGCAGAACAGAAGAGAAACTTACGCGACTAAAATAGGAACAAATTTTCCTCTACAACTTCTCCTCTTTTCCCCCTAGCATCTCACTACAAGTAAGGTAATATGCCCATAGGACAAACTATATCTAATAAAGATGAAAACGAAATTATAGATTTGCAACTCTGTAATCCTCCTTGGAGTAGCTATGATACCTAGTTAGTTCCACCAGTCTGGTTTTCAACACACAGTATTTAGTTTCAGAGAATGTAACAGCCCCGCCCTGGTTTGAATTAACAGGAATGTGGTGTACTATAGACTTCAGCTGTCCATCTGATTTGACTAATTTCCTAGGAGACAAAATTGCTGAGAGAACCTGCAAAAGAAAGAAAAGCAATGAGAGGAAAAAGTGGCCCTGTGTTGTCAAAATGCTCCTTATTCTATTTTCAAATACATCACATATAAATCATGTAGGGAAAGCTTAACTTCCAGTTAATTTACAGGGTGCAGCACAGCTTAGCGCAGAGTGGGTACAGGGATCCAAAACTTGTCAGCCCAGAGATCCTGCCATCAGATTATCCTTCTGCTCACGTTGATACCAAAGTCTCTATCGCAGGCTTGCAGTCCTGCAGCCTGGATGCTGTCCTTTTTTGCTCTAACTCTTCCTTTTGCTTTCCAGAAGAATGCTCACACAGGAAGATCTCTGCCCTTTCCAATATTTCTCGTGCAGTATCCATTTCAGTAGTGCAGACAGGAAACGTTAAGAAGGAAAAGCATAGCCTCCCAGCGAGAGCAAAGAGGGAGAACACCCCAGCAAAACCTGAATCTGATCACTGCTTTGAGTTATTCACTTACAGAAGCTGGAAACTTTAAGCTACACACACTGCTAAGAAACTATAAAGCTGCAAGGTCTGGACACTCATGAAAGGCAGTCTCATTTCTGGCTTTGGTTGATGGATCTTCCACGAACAAACCACAGTTCGTACCCTACTACAAAGCTTATGTCTGTATTTCTCGCTTCTTAGACCAGGAAAACAGCCAGCTAAAGCCACTAGGCAAAATAAAACCACGGCACGTCAATGCACGGTGGTGCAACATGTCCCACCAGACCGGCATCCAAGCTAGTGGAAATGTTAAAGACGTTAAAGCTCTTTTTTGGAGCCAGAAATGGAAAATACGGGCTTTTAAGAACAGTCATTGACAATGAGCAAGTTTGATAACAATGAGCATCAGTGTGTCACTAATCCTCAAAAAGACCGAGCAAGAACACGAATTGTGTCAAATGTCTAAAATCCCTGTATTTCAGCACTTTGAATTCCTCTCCCAAGTCAAGAGGGATACAGTTAGAAAACACCAGAGGAAACCAGCAACACTATTAGACCATGTTTCTCTTTCAAAAAGAGTATTTTGAGACAGACAGATAGAAGAAAAGGATGGCTCTGGTCATGCCTCTCCAACGCAAAGGCTGCTGCCAGACACATTACTCAATCCGGCAATTCAGGAGCTTAAAAGCTCTAAGTCTAAATAGAAGACCTGCACTCATAGCTACTGTTGAGATGGAAAGAAGCAAAAAGCGTCTGTTCACATCTCTAACTGGTTATATGTAAAGCCCTGTCGATAGAATCCTTGGAAACTTATTAATACTAACGGCAAAGCCTTAATCCCCTGACCTATTAATGATCTACACAGCAATAACAAGCGTGTCTTGAAGGATGGGGGACCAATACTGCAACCTTTCCCATGAGGACTGAAGTACCATAGGAAGGAAGAAATTGGCACATTACCTAAGACTGCTATGTCTTCCTCAGCCAGGTGAATGATGTCACTGTTCTGCGGACAACAGAGTAATGCACAGCTTAATTTGCTGCAACTCTAAGTCACACAGCATCATCTCACAGCAACCTGTAAAACCCAGGTAACTACCTGTGTTCACGGATCTCCAGCTGCTAGGCAGAGCTGCTCTCGGTCCCTCCTCCTCCAGCCCGACTCCAAGCAATTTATGGGACTTCATCACCTTTCTCACACACCTTGCTACAATTTTGTAGAAAGGGCTTGTGCTGCATGACCTGGCCTCTTTCCTGAGCTTCTCCAAGGGGTATAATCACCTCAGCCCTCTTCCCACCCGCTGTCCCACGGAGCGAGCTCCTGCCTCGACAACTTTCACCCGTTAAATTGCAATACCACGCACCAGGTGCTCTGAGCAAACAACCGGGCTGCTGCAAGGAGGGAGGATTACCTGCCTCGCCTTCAACAAATCAAGCATTCAAGGGGTGTCTCTTCTCAGTCAAAACAGAAACCGCGTAACAACTAGAAAAGGCCAAAATTTGGGGGTACAATTTAAAATCAAGGTATGAAATGATGGAAAACTGCTAATTTGGTATGAGAAGGGACTCTGGTTCTTAAAAGAGTAGTGAAATTTTCTCCATTCTTTCTTCAGATAAAGCCAATCCTTGCCAGTTGTTAGGTTTTAATTTTGAAAGAGAAAAGCAGTACCTGTAACTGGCATTGGCACTTTGATACTCTCTTCTTTAATATGAAGGCACATTATACATAGAAATAAAAGTAAATGCTAGTAACCACAATACAATTCGTTTGCTACACAGCCCTACCATTAACCTAAAAATTCCAAGAGAAACTGAGCAAGCATGATTAGTTTTACATACTAAATCATTTTACTACAGAAATATAAAAATATATACATGCTCTAATTAAAACATTAAAACCCTTGCACCAAGCTAAGCACTAAATATGCTATGAAATCAGTGAAATAGCATTTACTTCTGGTGAATTTTCGAACAAATCTAATGAGGTGAGAACCTGAAATACAATTAAATTCCCTGCATTTTAGTAAAGGTTCTTAGCTCAGCATATCAGCATTCTGAAGCTGTTGAATTCAGAATTTGCTAAAATCAAGAACCGAGTTTATTGGCACTTGGCAAGGCCTCTGGCAAAGTACGCTCATGAAGAAGGGAAAGATAAAACAAGTTTCATCTCATTAGCAAACAGAAAATGCTTCAAATTTAATTTCATGATCGGAAAATACACTTCTCGTTTTAAAAACCGGCATGGGAAAAACTCATTTGAAAGCATGGACCATATATCAAGGAAAGTAAATGATGTGTAGAAAAAACTGCACGAGATTGCATCGCCTCTGACCTCATATAATTTCAGCTCTGCTTTTAACTCTGACAGGAGTTTTGCACTTCAGGACTTGATTTTTTGCACGTTGTGGATTTAAACCATAACTTCACAAACTCAGAGCTATGTTTTTTCTGTACCTCATATTATGACAAAGAGTGATTACAACCGCAGCGCACACAAAATTTTAAGTATCACCTTTTCAGATTTACCAGCTCATAGCATTACAAAAGGAAACCGAGAAAGCTCTCGCTTGGTCAAGCTAACGGGAAGCAACGCTGACAAAAGCACAAAGGTGCTTTAACATCCTGCTGTCCGACAGAGGCCAGAGAAAGCAACGACACCTGCTCTGCTCTTCTGGGAGCAATGCTCTGAAGGATCTTCTTTCGCCCCATCAGAAACCCAGGAAGCGGGGGTGGGGGGGATGAGGCCCCTGCCCTGGAAACCAGAGTTACGTGACCACAGTTGTACTATCTGCATGGACTTCTCATGCAGATTAAGTCCCAGTTTTTCCTAAATAACCAGGAAAGATTTATTTAGTGTATGTAAAACGCCTTCTCGGATCAAACCTCTCCAGTCATTAAAAATTTTGATCCCCTGCCAAAATCTGAAATTGTTTTATAAATGGTGTTTATTTATTTATACACTTTCATTGCTTTATGTTCTTTTTTCTAAACCTTTATGGTTCATGTTTTCAAGCATTTGATTTTTTTGAAAGACTAGAATGTCATTTTTGGTGACAATTTAAAATTAAAATGCTATCCATTACTTCCTGTATAATTGTATTGTACATGCTTATCTTTGAAATCCTGTAAACAAAAATGAATCAATTTTGTGTTTTAAATACATGTCAATTAGAGAAGAAAAGGCAGCCTGCCTGTTAGAGAAAACAGTGAGTCAACTTACTGAAAATGTGTCTAGTATTTAAAACATATATATTTAAACAAGACAAAAAGGATTCCAAGATTGCTTACAGTGATCCTGTGGCAACCTAAAGCAAAACTTACTTTATTATAGCTCATTGCGGAAATGCCAGCTAACACCAAACAAGTTTGTTTGATGGAAACACGCTAGAAATAACCCTAGGAATCATGGAATAAGCAGATGAACAGGTCAAGACAGACATTAGGAATTAAGGACTCTGGAGAGAAACATTCAACCTTCAGGAGAAACCCAGCAGCTAGCAACAGCGCGCAGGTGAGCAGATGAGTTTCTGGCTACAGCCACAGACAGCAGAGCAGCAGGGTGGGCAGCGCTCACCGAAACCACCGCTCCAGCTGCCCGGAGGTGGGAAGCAACAGGCTAACTTCCACTGATGGGAAACTATCTTAAATGAACAAACAAGTCTGGGTAGGATGGCTCAGGCTTCGTTTGGCTAACAGCAGAACTCAAGCACAACCTCCTGCTTGCACTACGGCTAAGTGTGACATTTGGAAGAAAAACAGGCGACTGACGGGGACTGCATCACCTCCCTCGGTTAATCCCTCTGCTGTAGGTTCCTTGCATGACACACACTAGCTATTTTTTGAGACACTCCAAAGGCGTATTTTAAAGGAGAGAGACGCAAGTTAGATGTTCTTATGCATCAAGTTCATTGCCAGTAATGTAAGCAGCTCACTTGGCAGGAAGGCAGCAAGTGACGCATATCCCCCCTCAACATGTCCTGGAAAGTAACCGAGTCCCTCCTGAAGCAGCCACAGAAACAGCAGCCCCATTGTGCTGGGGGCCTGGGTGAGACCTGAGCACCCCAGCAAGCTACCTGCCTCCCCTGGCCCAGCAGCATGGATGAGGTCCTGCCACGAGGCGAGAATCAGCATCTGCTGACTAAGTAACAGGACCAAGCCCGTTTACGTATCAGAAGTCAGGATCCAATCTCTCTGCTATTTTACGGTGCCTGCACCACACTGGGTTAATGCAGGTAGGCCCTGGAAGAGGTCTGAATTCCCCGCTCGTGACAGCAAGGCCAATGCAGCTGTAACAGCACTCTTCATGCTCAGCCTGCCTGAACTTACTGCCACAGGTTATACTAGCGTAAACGCACGCCTGTGCCTCCTGTAATCACACCCCTCTGCAGGATGATACAGATGTATGCTGAGCAAAGGTGAGAAACGATTTCACAAGATTATAGCATTGGAAAGCCACTTTAATAAACTTGAGAACTGAGAACTGTGTTTGATCATACATACATCTTGCTGCTCTTTCAAACAATGGTATTTCCTTGGCAACAAGGAAGTCCTACGGGAAAACAGCTTTTAGACTTCCGTAATTTCTGTCTTTATTTATCTCCTAGAAAAGCTCAAGCTTTTCTCTACACAGGTCTGACACAGCCCCAAAAATGCCCATTTTCTTCTGTTGAAATGAAGCATGGCATGGTCACTGAGTGACTCTGAGTGAAGCAAAATACCCTTTATCGGAATCCAAGCCTCTGAGGAAATCAGAGAAGGGCAGAAAAACCCAAGGACTTGACTGAGACGCAAAAATCTAGGGCAACATTTACACATCGCACAAACCTATTCAATCTCAGGGCTGAGTTCTGTCTAAAGCTGTGCAGTTCTGCTGTGGCTCCCACTGCTCCAGGTCTCTGTGGATGGTACATTTGTTTTGCAGCTGCTGTTTGTGAGAGTGACTTCAGACTGAGGTTCTGCTGAATTACGTGGTATGATTTATTTCTGCAGAGACATAAATATTGAAAATATTACCTCCTGAAAATTAATATAGTCTCCGAGAAGCAGAAAGTTATTCTCCTAGCTGCCTCTCTGTCTAACGTGTGCAGGCCGTAAGTCAAATTATGGTAAGTAAAGATCTTTATCATGTAGTGCATGAATACTGACTTTATAGTACTGAATTAGAAATAATGTATTGGAAATGAATTCAAGCTTCATGAAAGCTTCTGCCACACCTAAAATCATCTTAGCAGAAATTAGATGTATTACGAACAATTCAGTAATACAACCTTCCTTGCAGGGACACTCAGTAGAGAGTCCGAGAGATCAAAACCCTCCTGAAAAGTCTCCACTGTCAGGGAGCCTGCAAATACCATCAGGCGGGTGCCTGCTGCTGAGACCACTGTCTGTCTCAGCAATGAACATCATCCTGCGATTTCTTGAGTTGACTTCTCATCTCTGGTCTCAGATTGCAAACTCTCCTGAGTTTCTCAGATCTGTGTCTGTACCCTACTGCCTCTAACCTGTGACTGCTAATGGGTAACAAAATACAAGATACCCTCTCTTGCTCTGCGCCCCAGTCGGTTATCACAATTTAACATGGCAAGGTTGAAAAGGGGCTAGCTAATCCAGCTGAGTTCAGAGCAATTGATTATTCACTACCTAGTCTATTTAAAACACCCTTTCTCCTCTGGAACTAAATTATTATAATATAAGGAATTGGAAAGGTTATCTAACGTAAAATCAACAAAGCTGGAATGAGTGATTTAAAATCCATCTCTTTATTCTTGATTTGTTTGGCATTAAAAGCCTTAAGAATGAAACTTTGAGAAACAACTGATACTTTATCCATATGGTACATATTTAGTTATTGCTATAGCAGGCATTTAAGAAAAATCAGGCCTTTATTCCATCATATAATCTTAAAGCTAACACTCTAAATCACATATACTATTCAGACAAGGTTACCTGTGAAAATGCCATTAATTAATGCCATCAAATCGAGAGGTCAGAAAGCATAAGTATATAAGGGCTGGGGGAGGGAAGACTTCTTCCTGTCATCACTCAACCACGTTCCATGGAAATGGGCAATCTCATTCATAAGTTCTGCATGGTAAATCACTTTTTTTTTTTTCCTGCATGCTCTATAACCCTATAAATTAATAAACACTAATGGGCAAGAGCTTCTTTTCTCCCTAACAAATGAAGGAATTAAAAAGATCTAAAAATTACCATTGGTATTCTAGAAAAATAAAAATAAATGAAACAATACTAGAATATGCATTACGAAAACTTTTGAAGAGCACTGCTGGAATTTGAATTACACAAGCAAATGTAGTAGCTCACCCTCAGTAATTCTTCTAAGTATTTTAGTAAAACCTAAGGCCAACTAGCTTTTACATAGTTTCAGCACGCAAGTCTCTACAGCAAAAAATGACTTAATGTGATCTAGCTCTTACAAAACAAAGAAACAAATAGGTATTGCTAAATTAGGTTACTTGACAAGCGAACGAGATCAGGAATTCTCATGCACCCCTATGCGTTCACGTACTTCCAGCATGACCGATTGACTTATTGACTTGTCTTGACTACATACGAGCATCCTGCATCTTCCTCCTCCTATGTCCTTGAACTACTTCTTAACTTGGTATGGTTTTGAGTTTGCTCCTTTGCTAAAGCCAGTGGGAAATGGCTAGCAATAGATTGTTTTATCTGATAGCGGATACTATCTTACTTCTCTTGTCTGAAAGCCATCTTACTTGCTGTTCCTAGAGTGGAAATTTGCCAGAGCTCTGTCTTACAAACTCTGTTCTTCTAACAGTGGAGGCCTCTGGATCATTAAGTTGCTTCTTCCTCCCTGCTTACTACGTATCTTACTGACTCAGTCTAGTAGTTTCTTTCTTAAGCAATGTTTGAGAGTTCAGTTCAGGCCCTTAGATACTATAACTGCCTCAAAACCACATCTTAAGACAACAGATTTTTTTTTCTGTTTTATAAATTAACACTGCAATGCAAACAAGTTGTGCAGAGAAGGTAAAATTACATCGCAATAAGGGATACATACGTAAGAAGCACAACGTGCATCTTCATACTGATAGTGAGGCACAAATATTTAGTCATAGCATTGCATCTCTACTTCCTCCAGAAATTTTAATTTTCTCTGATTCCTGGACAACGGAATACCTCTGTACTACTAAATTTTGTGAGAAACTTCATGTACATGGGTGTTTGATTATCAGTATTTCCTTTGTAAACATAGTCAGTTGACAAGATGGCTGCTGTTTTCATCAATTGCTTGCATTCATGCTCCAATCTCTCACGTATATTGAACATATCTTTTTAAGCAATTTGATATAAACTTTATAATTAGAGGTCTGGGATAACAGTTACTGGCTACAAGTTTCTCTGTTAGAGAACAGCTGTAGATTGCAATTTTGCTATTACAGTCATGCAGGTACCTACAATAAAATGTGAAAGCGTAACTTTAACTCACACAAATGCAGCAATTTACAAATTTGCTTTCTGCAGAATTCAGTATCAGGAGCATCACTATGGTCAAACCTTGAAGAAATTTTTCTAAAAATCTCAATTTACACATTTCTGATAGAATGCATGCCATAAACGTTAGTGGAATTGACATGCATACAGGTTGCCTTTCTACATTTCTAAACCAAGCCTTTTTAACTTTTGTTTTTGTCTTTCGGAACATTGCAAATGGTAAGCGAGAATTGTGCTTTATCTGAAAAAATCTCTGCTTACGACACTCTGCCCACCCACATCATATTAAAATCTGATTCAGACAAGTTTCTCATGCGGGACGCAATCTGCATAGACTCCATGATGAGAGACTGTGTGCATGCACGCCAGTTTTGTCTTCTTCCCTTTCCTCTACCAGGTCCGTATTTCAGCCCCATCTCAACAGGACTGATTCACCACTAGGTGATTCACTCCCCAAGCCTCAGCAAGTCTGAAGAAGATTGCTTTCAATTCCTTACAGATTTTTTCTCTTTTAAAATGAATCTAAAAAAAAAATTACTGAGGCAAACATACTCTCTGCTACTACAAGGCCACTTCCAGCCATTCTGGTTGCCATAAACAGTACGAGGATACCGGTTTAACAGCTAAACTAGGACTGCCTCCACACCTACGTGAAGTGCCATGGATCTGGGGTGCAAAAGGAGCACTGATCTCCTCCGCACTGCGTTGTTGCCGGTCACACGCACAAACCCAGCACGTGCCACCTTCTCTCCAACCTCTCCACTTTGTTTTCTGCGCTTCGCATCTCAGAATCAAAGAAGTGGACGTGCCCACTTGAAAGGATGTCCCGTTCAAAGCTGCTTACCTGCAGTGTGCTATGTACCCAAGGAGAGGTTTGTCCTCGTTCTTCCCCGTGTTTGCTGTGTCCTACAGCAGGAATATAATCTTATTTGCATAGGAGGAAAAGCTACAGACTTTTTCAGGCGAGAGCTGCAAACTGCCCTTCTGCCACCTTGCGCTTACCTCAGTTTATGTTGTAAAACGTCCTGCCAGGTTAGGGAGGTGTTCAACTGTCCCGCGCTTAGGCAGGTGTTTAACTGTGCTCGGGGCATGCACTCCATGCCCCTTCTATTCCACTATGCGCTTATTAGTTCATTCATGGCTTTGTCCTCAGCAGGATTCAGCACGTGCTTGTAGATAAGTGCACATTTCAGTGCTTTGCTGAGCTCAACACCACTGGACACAGGGAGAGGCCATACAAAAAACGGAGCCAAGACATGCTGCACCGCAGGGCATTTAAAAAAGAGAGCGAAAGAGAGCAAAAGAAAACAACCCCAGTTGAGTGAAACCACAATCTGAATTGTCTTTTTCTTGAGGATAGATTTCGTTTAAGTCTGTTCTACGCTTGCCAGTGGCAATAACAGCGGTGGCTGCTGCTGCCACTGCATCCTAAGGGGTGGTGCATCCAAACACTGCACGTTTCCCACACAGCACGAGTGGGATACCCAGGGCCTGACCTGCAGAGGCAATGAGAGCTCCATGCGACCACCACCCCTGCCACCAAATCCTGCGCACCTCAGTAAAGCTGAACACGAATTAGGGCACCTGAATTACTAATCGCTCTGGAAAAGTAGATTCTCAGTGTATTACTGTCCACAGATGGGTTGAGACACCTGTGGCTAGGTTATAAAAACCTCATTTCTGATTTTGGCATTAAAATGTGTAGGAGGGAAAGGAATGTTCCTAACAAATGCACTTTTTTCATTAACTGTTGCAATCAGGCAGCATTCAGTACTCAACTGACCGCAGGGCATTCCTTTGATGGAGCACTGACACTTACACAGGAGCGTATTACGCATAAAGCATGCTTTACCAGATCTAAGTGATACTTTGGACAACACTAACACAGTCAAATGCAGGTAGCTGGCTCCCTCTCCAGCACTCTCGCTTATGAGATGAGGCTCAGGCCTCATCTTTTTAGCCAGACAGATCGTTAATTTTCCTAGGTGTTTATTATCCACATGAAATGTCCTATTCCTCTGGTATCAAGTGTTTTATATCTGTGGCTTCGCCTGTGTGAAATCAGTGAGATGACCAAAGACCTTGATATTATCCTGATGTTATTACTCAGTATGACATCTCTGTGCCTTGGTCTCCTGAGCACAGTGAAAGTAGTTTTATAGTCAATTTTGTTGCCAAATAAATCAAGCCATAATCCCCTTGCCCCTCCAAAATCCATGACTTTTTTTTCCTGAGGTAGTCTCGGCACCAAAAGACATACTATATGACTGCCTACTAAACTTCAGACTTCCAAAGTAGATGATGAATTACTACAGTTTATTAGACAACTCAACTTACTATATATGCCAAATCACATAATATCTTGAGATCTTATTCTTGGATTGTCTGCAATTTCTGAGTACGCTCTTTTCCTAAAGACCATGTATCTAATGTTAAAAGCTAAGTATGACAGTTTTATCCGTTAACTAAAGCATAAATTTTCTGAGAAGCGACAGGTGACCGTATGTCATATTAAATTGGTAGTAAATCTTTTTTTCCTAGTGCACTCTGTAAGCTTTGTTAGGTATGTATAACTTCAGAAGAGCAAGCATAACAGAACAGCAGCAAATACTTCATCTGTAAGTTGCTTTTCCCTTCCCCCCCCCTTTTTTTTTCTTTTTAATACATACTCATAAGAACTTCTTTCCCTGCAGTGGGAGGTCAGTCTCTGAGAGCTGTCACTTCAAATAGCTTAGTTCACAGCTGCAGTTTAATTTCACACTCTTCCTTCACATTACTGCCAGCATAACTGGGACCACCTTTGTTAGCATCTTACTTTTAGCCTCCTATCAACTGCAATAATGTCAAGGACAATTACGCCTTTCATGCCATACAGCACATTCACACTTTGTTTTCTTCTTCCCCTTTTATTTGCATCAGCTATAAAATCGTTTTTCATCTGGAGGCACCGTTCAAAGAGAAGTAAATGAAAGTATCCAGATAATTTTGGAACACAATTTGGAGCAAAACTTTGCTAACGTTATTCCTGATCTCGTCTGTGATCCTTTTAAATGGAGCAACATTGCAAGGAGGCTTTTGCTCTGCATCTAACACGAAGGCTGAGAACAAGGCTCTGTTTATGAACATGACTCACTCATTCGCTGGTTTCTTCTCCCAGAATATAGCACTTGCTATGCGCTTGGGAAACAAATACTATATAAACACGGTATGATAATGACTTAAGCTCTACAATCAGACACACATTTTATGCTCAGCACTTGTGAGGCATAACAGTATTTTTACTCCTCACTGAGCCTGTGCACCTGCTCCATCTCCTCTGGGAACACGTCTGTGTCCATCCCTTTAGCTTTCTGACAGCCTGGCTCCGCAGGAGCCTTACACTGCAAGGTCAGCGGCCCTTCCCCTGCTTCATCTTTCCTGCACTGCGGCACATGCAGAGGCTGACCTGTCACCTTCTTCCTGCACCCAAGGTAGAATCCGCACCGATTTCAAAGAAAAACATCCTTTTCCTCTTAGATGGCCAGGAAATAAATATAGCAAGATACTTGTCCAGTATGTGGGTTCTGAGGAAACTAGCTGATGGTAGAAAGAAAGGAGACCTAGTAAATAGGAAGAGCAAAGCAAGCAACTGGAGAGATGTGACTATGCTAGAAATGCTCTCATTTGAAAGGGAGCTGGTTTGAAGGCACAGAAAAGGGGTGGGCACTTGGCCACTAAAGATCCCTGAGGACAGCCTTGCCGCTTAAGGCTCCCCACGCTGTGCTTCTGGTGAGACACCTACACAGCAGCACAGGACACCGGATAGTAAGCATCTGGTCTGTGCACCTGAGCAGTGATCCACAGATGCGTACAGCTTAGCAAGATGTGGAAGATGATGCTGAGTGGTAAACGAGAGCTGCACTCTGCAGAGAAATGCACCCTACTGCAAGGAACGGCGCTCTGGCGAAAGGGAGCAGCCAGGCTCGGCCACAGTCACGCCTCTCCTGAAAACCATCACTTTAAATGCAGCTGCGTGAGCAGTCGCTGCATCCCTCAGACAGCTTTTCTGCCTCTGTGAAAAGACTTTGAAAACCTAATGGCCAAATAACTCAGCTGATACAAAAGTAGTGCTGCACTTGTACTCAAAAGCAACTTTTGGAAAGATGGAAACTGAAATGAAAGAAATATGCAAATTGAGCCTTATCTCTACACCCATATGCTTACAACGCACACACTCATTTGCCTTAGCATTATCTACAAATGTCCTCTAGTAAAGCTCTAAGCTGATGCCACACAATTAAAATCACATCTGTTAAATTTTATGAACTCTTTGTCCTCGGTAACATCAACCTTGCAACACTATGCTTTAAAAGCATAAAAAGTCCACGATTTTTAAGCCCACAAACAAACCCATCTGCCACTTACCTATCATCAGTTCGGAGAAGATGCATGCTCCCTAAAAATGCCCAGTTTGCCCTATGAGGAGCTCAAGACAGACATACAGACTTTCTCTAGCTGTATTTTCTGACCACACTGACAGGAGTCAGAACAGCACTCTGTTTACCCCTCTCCCAGAGCCCTCCAACATCCTCCAAATACAAAAGCTCTGCTTCTGTCAGGATATCACGGCTAATCCCAGGGTAATTCAACCCACCTAACACCACGCCAGCAGCTGGAAGATCCGAAGGTAACATGCTCACACTGTCCAGTCAACACTATGCAAAGCACAATTTTCATCTTCCACTGAGAAGACGTGACAGAGCAGGACAAAGCAATGGCCTAAATTAAAAAGTACTGCAACACGGAAAGACACAAAACCGTGCTGTAAGCTGAGAATGAGGCAGCAACGAAGCTTGCTCACAAACCTGGTATTAATGGCAATTAGTTGGCAATACCGTATACTCTCCACAACATCTAAAAAGCAACTCTCTCTGAAGATGCATTAGAAAACAGTGAGCCTAGTGGACTGCACTTAATTCTTGCATCATGTGTTAGAGAGATTAAAAAGTAGGGAAGAAATGATGATAAAAAATTACTGTCATAACGTTAATGACAATGATGAAAGTGATAGCTACTTAAGTACAGAACACAACAGATTTCTTCACAGAGAACTTGCTTTCTGTGAAGAGTGGTCTTCTGAAACCAATCTGAACATTTTTGTCCTTGATTTATTATATAAACTTTGCATGAATGCTAGCACACAGGAGTCCTCCAAAAGGATTCAGAAGCTTCTGAGTCAAGAGCTACAAACGTGTGCTTCCACATAGTTTAGGCTTATGCTAATAAGCCAGCTTGAATATCCTTGCTGTAATAAATTTCCTAGCAATTGCGTTTCTCTCTGCTCTAACAGTGACTCACGACGCTGGAGATTGCCTGTTTACTTTGGGATTTTACTTTGTAAGAAAAGGAAGCATCTTAGCTTCCTTTCCTACGCTATATGAAAACCTTCATTCCAGAAAAGAAGAAGAGAACATGACTTTGGTCTAGCCATTTTCCAACAGATTCTCCTAAGGGACCAGACACAAAGGGAGTGTGAAGCAAGGCTGTGAATGCAGTCAGGACAAACTTTTCTATTTAACCAGCTCTAAAAATGCCAAGCACGTGGGTAAGAGAAAAGTCCTGAGAGGAAGCAAAGGCTAAGAAGCAGTTAAGTTTATCCTTCTTTAGTGATCTTCTCAGTGTATGTTTATTAAATATGTACATTTCATAACTTTCATAAACTTCAGACATGAGAGTAAGCAAACTCAGCTCACCACTGGGACATGTGTTGCCACGAACTGGAAAATCTAGTCATACAAAAAACCCCTAATGTTTAACAACCTCAACAGCAGTTACTGTCTGACTAAAAACACACACAGGGGTGACGGTCCATTCATCTGACCTGCAAGCACAGCTCTCAGCTGTCCATTTTGGTTTTATTTGCAGACAGTCAACAAGAAAAAGACACGGTAATTTCCATGGCTGAGTAGATTTTTTATAACTGCTACCTTCAATGGACAGTCGATCCAAGAAATCATTTTTCACCGCTCCTAAAATATTTGTGATTAATGGAAATACAATCTTAGAAAAAGAAATATTGAAAGGGAGTCTACTGCTCTTATAAATAAAAGGCATACCACATAACCAGAACTCACAAACTTTATGAAGTACTTTGACCAAATACTTTCTTCCTCTAGGTAAAAGATGGTCATTGCTCACTTAAGTAATGAAGAAATAAGACACACGATAACACATACTCAATCTTTTCCCTCCAGAAAAGATCATTTTTACCAGTGACCATCACTTACTAAAGTGCCTCCCCAATTCCTATAACCTCCCCAATGACTACACGAAAATAAGTACACATTAAATATAGTCTTTATGTAACTTATTTCAAATTACGTAGTGTGAAACTTAGCTAATGTCCCAGGCAAGCTAGTAGCTCTGTATAGCTGACCTTGCTTGAGTAAATTCTACACCTTACAGAATATACATTTGTCATACATCATATAAAAATCATCTCAAAGCCTGGTGTCATAATGAAAGAACATCAAAAGCCTGAAAAAATCTAAAGCAACTGTAGGTCACACACAATAACTTACAGAAATTACTTCTGGTAAGAAATCTACTAGGGAGCAAAACTACTTAACCCTTGAATTCCAGACACGAGTAAAGGTTAGGACCACATAAAAAAGACAACTTGCACATACTTATGTCTATACATATCGCTGCAACAGTAAAAATAAGCGATCCTTGCAGGGAGTTAGATAAAGACCGCAGGAAAGAGCAAGTAAAAGATACAGAATGGAAAACCATAGCAGTAATAGCATAAAGGTGTGAATGAGAACAACCGTGCAACGGAAGGCTTCCCTTTAAATCTTCTCAGAGCTGTTAAGACAAGAAAGGTGAGAGAAAGTTCTTCCCCAATTTAACTGTACAGCTGTTAAACAGTAGAAGCAGGAAAAAAATCTCCATTATAAATTTAGTGCCAAGTAACAAGATAAATGAAGAGCAAATAGAGTCTCACTGCATATACCTAACTGGATTCACTGCTTTTCCCAAATAACTGGCATGTTGGACTTTTCACAGCAGAACATGTCCATAACATAATGTTTCAGTCTCCTAAAAACTATGATGATCAAAAGGCCATTGCAAAGACTTTATAACTGCAGCAAAGGACAAGCAAAATTATTCAGAGGTTTGTAGATTGAGTCATGTAACAAAAGAACAGGAGCTAGCTCCTGGCAAGGCAAAAATGGGAGATGAAATGGAAATTGTATTGATGAGAAGAAAATCCTAGAGGAGAGGGGTCAGGTTAGTGTCAATGCTTTTAGAAAAAGTAACTGACTGAAAAACAAGAGGTCACCTATTGAGGTTTTGAAATGAACTAACCGACAAGCAAGTGCATCATTTTCTCAGAATGGATGGATGGCAAATGGACGCCAGTAGCAGCAGGAAGCCGTGCCCGGTGCTTCTGTGAAGGGCTGCACACCTCCACAGAGAGCATCGCCAGACAGGGCAGGCTGCAGCTCAACGTTCTGGTTTGGAGGACAATAACAAACAAAGGTTCACAATCTTCTCTACCCTAGGCTCTCATCTCTCTGCACTTGAAGAATGACCTTACGATAGGAAGAGGTACCGGTACGTGGCCAATACTGAGGGGAAAACGTCATATTGAGGGAAGACACACATCCTATTCAGTGCATGCCTGTTGCACACCAAGCATGTATTACAGTTATTTTATCGCAGTCGAAAAAAATGCTTCACTATGTACCCAAACTACTTGAGTACGTCACTCTTCTATTCTTTGTAGTTGCAGAAAGGGGAAAAAACAATCTATGATGCATTTTTCTTAAAACAGAATACATCTGCATCTTCTGAACTAAAGGCCCAGTTGCATGAAGCTCCAGCTCTTCCCCAGCAGCCCCATGGCTGCTTTATATTTGACTCCTACATGCGACACCAAGGAGCACAGTCAATGCATTTCATGAAACAAATCTAGACTAAAGATGGGTACCTGATCTTTACAAAGATGGTGATCATCCTCCAGTAGGGTTATTACTTTTCTAGAACTTGCCAAAATATTCCCGGAATTTTTTCCATTATCTTCCAGGGAAATAAGAGTTCAGGTCTGTATTGTCTTTATGTATTCGGAAGGTGTGTGTTCTCTCAATCAAACTGTGCCCAAAGTGAATAAAAGCCTATTTGGAAACAGGGAAAAGTATTCTAAAGGTGCTCCCCCCCCCCCCCCCCCTCAGAGCTTTCCTTTTTTTTTTTTTTTAAATGAAAATAGATATCACTTTTTTAAAATACATTTCCAGTTCAGCATAACAGGAATATCATCATTGCTCCTTCTGTGCCTTAGTAATGAACTAATTAATAGATTCCCAATATCCAAAATCTAATTATCAGCAGAGATAAGGTACATTTCTCCCATTTTTCCTGCTGCTTTCAGGCTAAGGCACTGTAGGTGACAGTGGAATAGACTGCCAAGTGCCTGCACGCAGGAACAGCCAATGCAGCATCCTGAAGTGGACAGGCAGGGAACATAGGAGTGGAATAGACCTCCCCGGGCCACCAGTACAGGACCCTGCCACTACTCACCATTCGTGAGTTAAATACTTCCTAAATTTATCAAGCTATGTATATTAAAAAAAAAAAAAAAAGAGCATTTTATGATCCTATGCCTTCCCCGTCCCTCCTAAAAGGCTGTTTGCAAAGTTGATTTCTATGATGACCTGCACACAAATTCCACCATAAATGGACTGTTTTCACTCATCAGTTATCACACCAGCCTTGGCCCTCAGACCAAATCATCTCTTTCACCTCTGGAAGTTTACTGCCCATTACACCACTGCTACCACTGCTCCAGCCAGTTCCTACTCCCTGAAAAATAGTCAACTTCATCATTATCTTTTGTCATTTTATGAATAATTCCTCATCTGAGAACATATCTAATACTTCACTTAAGTCCACATGGAGTAGACCTACAGAAACGTGTATGAAATGTGTTGAGCTTCGGGCATACCCAGTTACATTTACCTCCACCCAGTTCTGACTTCCCCATTCCTCCCTTGCTCTCTCTGAAATTATAGGGCTGAAGTTTGTTTCTTTCATTTGCTATGGAGACCAAAGTTTTCCAAATCCCCCCAAAACCCCACCTTTTTAAAAAACAACAACCAAAAAAAACCCACTGATCAACATTTTCAATTCCTTGCAGGGTTTCCTTACTATGCATATGCTTTTGAAGCAGTACTCCACAAAACTGCTTAGAAACTTTCCTTCCTTGCTTGACTGCAAGTTACAAACAGTTTTTCACCTCTGACCTAAAGAAATTCTTGTCCCTTCCACATTCGATTTGATTTCATCCCTCCAGCAGACATCTGAATTAATTAACAATCTCAGTTTCTAGGAACACAACCCACAGACGACGATACTTCTATTTTTAGATGAAAGTAACACAAAACAAAGGATGAAGAAACAAAACCCAGTAATATTTTGTTCTTTACATTCAACCTCTCTGCTTTGCTTTCTCTAGTCTAACAGAAGACGAGGAATAGCAAATAGGAGTTACTGGAGACTGAAGATACAGTTCCCAAATCCTGAAGAGGCTTGTTCTAAAGCAGTCGCTATTTCCAGTATTTCTTTTCAACTCAGGCAAAGTGACTAGGTGTAAGAGCATACTGTCAAGGAAATTTGCTCCCAGTAACACTCTCAGCATAGAAAAATGACGAAAAAATACAGGAACATAATGACTTAAACAGAAAATATGAACAGAAAGTATGAACACAGCAAATACAAACACCTAAATGGCAAATCATTTTAGAATCCCCGGTGCCAAACAGATTTTGTTCAGAACCAAAATTCTCACAGAAAAATGGGTGGATACTGGAGAACCAACCTTGGTAAAGTTTACAGACCTAAAAGAAAGGCAGCCATGATTTTCATATAATCACCGTGCACATTATTAGTGCTCGGACACTTCTCACTGCCATTTTTTTCTTGAAATTACCTCAATATATTTCTCCTGATTTCCAGTTGTTCCTCCCATCTCCTGATGTTATACCTGTTGTTTCAATAGGCATGTTCCTAGCTCATTCATATGAAAAGAAGGTTATGAAGTTCTTCTAAACAACTTATTGAACAATGTTATCGGAAAAATATCTTGCATGAGATGCAGGGGGAGTGTTTACGCATCTTCCCAATCATAAATGAAATAACATAAGACGGAAAATGAGAAATAAAGCTTCGTGTTGAGCGCCCAGCGCTTATGTGCATTCACATGAAAATCAGATAGCTTCAGTCCCCAAAACTTGTGTACCCAAAGTGTGAGATCTTAACTTTGTATCATTTTAACTTAAATACAGTTACTGCCATTACTAATCACGAACAAGTGTAACATGATTAACTAGATGTGAAATGTTTACTGAGTAGGATTTTAAACAATAAATTTACTTCATTAATTTGAAGTCTACCTTCTCTCATTTTGAGGGATTGTAAATCAAAATATTTCTATCTACTGTTTATGAGGAGAAAAAAAAAGGAAAACCTACTGTGCCAAATGGAGGTTCTGGTTCACTGGAGGTACTTTCTGGTATAAACCTTTCAGTTTCCTCTCCTTAATTTCTCACATCTAAAATCAAGCAAAACACTCTTTTAAAACTTTAATTATTAGTTCAATTTTAACACATCCTTGCTGGTATTCCAAAACACTTTTTATTGCTCACTTGCCTTCTGTTAAGCATGTTTGTGAGAAATTTTGAAACACTGAGACAGTTTAACAAGAAAAATAAAGGTATATGTTCTTCAGCTAGTGACTTCTTTCCCAATCCTAGCTTTTCAAGAGTTTACTTTAACATAATACTATGCTTGGCTGTTCATCATATTTTAGTAAAACATTTGATCTAAAATCATTTTGCTGCAAGAGCCACTTAGAAACATTTTTATCTTTCATATTTGAAGGGCAGACCTGGATATCAGGACGGTAAACAGTGGAGGAACACAGTATATCAATTCTATAGCAGAGTTGTAAGTGCACTTAAAAGAAAAGCAAATCTTACAATTAAATCAAAAATTTTAATATTGTTAGAAGGATCCATCCATGCACTGGACTATACGAGTCTAGGAGTATAAAGGAGGTCCTGCCACCAGTTTCTTTTCAAAACATACTAATGACTTAGTACGCCATCTTTGTGCAAGTATTTCATAGGGAAGAGCAACACAGGAACCCTGGACCTCTGAATCAGAAAACAACTGTAGACTTCTTCCACTTATGGCAGGGAGAGTACCTTCCCACAGCCCACAGAGATGCATTTACAGAGTTGCAACACCTAGGTGATCAAAGGAGAGGTCTCCATACGTTCATCTGCGTTTAGCATTCAATCGTTTCTTGGTCTGTGCAGTCTTACCCTTCCTGTAAGATGCATTCCAGTAGCCAGAGCCTTGTGAGGAGATTCAAACAACTATGTTTGAAAAGAATCCAGAAGAAGTAACCCCTTTTATCTTTTGTCACTGTGAACTAAACCTACCTCCTGTGACTTTTCCTCCTTCAAAAATTTTCGTGCAGACTGTGTCTGTACCACCCTCCAAACACCTCAGCAAACAGAACTCTAAGCTCAATCTGTATCTATTTTCCTCTGACAAGTTCAAGCGAACTACAAACCTAGTGTAGCTAGGTGACATTCCAGCTTGCCATCCTGCAGCCTGTATGGCAGTGCCTGGGGGTACAAAGGCTTCAAGATCCAGGACCCGCTGGCTCTGAACTACATCCCCTTCACACCACTGGCAAACTATGATCCTACTGGGCTGCCAAGGGCTGTGCTCTCTGCATTTCTGAATCACAACCTGCACCCATTTTATTCTGCATCCAGAGATTCAAACCTGCCTGTGCTCCACTCTGGTATACCTCCATCATCAAACTAGTTATTTCTTCAGGTTCACTAATACCAGCAACAGCCTCTCACGTCACAGAACAGCAAAGGTGTTGGGAGCTCACCCAGTCCATCCTACTGCTCCAGCAGGATCCATCTTTATAAACCACACGCAGTTTGTGCAAGACAATACAAAAGGCAAGCCTTTAAAACAGTAACTTGTGCAATGAATCTTTTCCAAAATATGTTCAATATTTCCTCGTAGTAATGGAAACTAGGAGTTCTTTACTCCCTCCAATTCTTCTCCTCTTTCCAGCTGTTAAGTGAAGTCCTTGTTTTTTCCACCTACTTGCACATGTACAAAGATCTCACTGAAAGGAATGAAAAGAAAAAGCAATCGCTGGCTGTGCTTTTAAAAGCTTACAGTCTAATTTTTATAGTCTCAAGATCTACAAGTGCAACCAGGTTTGTAAAATGAATTGTACAGACTTTTTTAAACTGCCTGTTTTCTAAAGGTTTTCAGAATCTTCATTGGTGAAAGGCACTGGGTTTTCTAATCAGCGTGCTGTTCCCTATGCCATGCTCATCTGAAAAGCCTGTCACCTGTTCTTACGGTATCCTGGCTTTTGATTTAATGCTCTTGATGCTAAATGAGAGCTCCGCAAACAGCAATGCTAAGGTTTTAAGAAGGCATTGAATGTGTAAGCCATTTTAGGCTCCTGGAATAACAGCTCGCTACATGCATTTTCACAATAGTTTGCATTCAGAGATTTCACTTATCACTTTCTGCACCACACAAGTTTATTCATGCCATTTTGATCACTTCAATCTGACTCCAGTTTCCTCCTATCGTGCTAAAAACCGCCTTATTAGCTACAGACAATATACGTTTTGGATACCTTTCTCCTTGCATCCGGCTAACAAAGCTCCCGTCTTGTATCATGCATTCAAATACCCACTCCAGGGATTCTCCTTGAGAGTAGTTGTCCGCATACCGCCACGCTGAATTACCATTTAACTCTACTGATTCTTCTTTTCATCTCTATCTTTGCTTCTGGTGGTCACATACCTCTCTTATTGCCAACAGGACAGTTCCCTTGCCGCTGTACAACACACAGCGAGCCTTCACAAGCTAACATTAAGACTTCACTCAAACTTTGTTACAGAACACGGCATCGATACCACTGTACAATCATTACCTTCGATCTTTTTTTCCTCCTACTACAAAGGCCATCCTTCTTCGAAACTAAGCACAAGTGACATTTGACCAGGCTAAGGCTGCCAAAATTTCTCTCCTTTGTGACTCAGTGTAATGTTTAAATGGCCTAGTAGTGTAAAAAACAAAACAAAACGATATACACAGAGGAGTATGAAAGAAAGGCTGACCATTCAATACAGCAAGAAGCAGAGTTACTGTCACAGACACCATTAACAGCTCTGGCTGAGCACTTTCTGAACAACCTCACCACAAGAAATAAATTAACAGAAGGTAAGAACATAAAAATCTTCTCTTGTTTTCCTCCTCCATTTTTCTTTTCTTCAAGAATCTAACACCAGTCCAATTCTTAAGTATTATTAGCTTCTCCTTAAGGGACTAAAAATTATCAGATGAGATAAAATCCCCATACGCATGTACACATGCACCCATCCACGCAGCCCCTTCAAGAATTTCCCAGTTATTGAACAAAATGAAAACAGTTACGCTTCACTCTTGTTAACATGGATTGTGGGAACTACTCATCCTGTAGTTTCAGAGCCTTAAGGAATATTTTGTTTGAATAATTTTTTAACACTTTGCTATTTATTTCCAACCTTAAGCTTTCACACTGTGAATCAGAGGGTAGAAAAGCTGTGGGTTATGAAATAGCAGCATGACAAAAATCTTTTACCAAGAGCTGCCTGGCCTCCTGATAAACTATGTCTTCTGTAACCCAAAGACTGGCACCTTCCCATGGTCACTCAGCCCTGCTGTCCCCGAGAGCCGCCTGTGCTCTCAGCATCCCTCCTCTGGGCTCTGCACTTCCCACAGGCGATGGAATCTGGGGCATGTGCAAGTTGAGAGCAGGAACTTACACTGATTACATTGGAATAATACAGAAAACTGCAGTGTTCTGATTCTCACTAGTACTCATACATGGTAATCACCGGTGGCCATGTTTAATAACTACGTTCACTCTACTGAACATGAAAGGCTACAACGTACAGGTTTTCCTCGCCGCTTTCTGAGGGGTTGACAGGACGGCAGCAGAGGCAATGCCGGAGGCGCCTAACGCAGCTTCTCGCAGGAGATCAAGCAGCCTGCACTTCAGACCTTCATCTGGCTTGGCTATTCTCGTCTATACTCCAGTCCTCAGTGAAGAGGCACCTATATATTACAGTCATTACATTCCGTTAAAATTGGACGATTTCTTTAATAACTCAGAGTAGTAAATTTAAAATCATAAACTCTTCTTTTGACATGCTTTGAATTTGTCAGTGAACCATACTAATGCATCAAAATCACAGGATTTTCCTCATGAACTAGGCATACATAATGCTACTTTGAGGGCACATATCTAATCTGGAATCTTCTGATTTTCCAAAGAAAACAAGGAAGAAATTAAAAGAATTAAACATGTTTTTGTGTTAATCAAATTTTGGAGATTGGCCATAAGGTTTTCTAAATGTTTTTCATTTGCAAGTGTATTAATGAAAACACCTCAGAGACACAGCAAATGGAACTAACTGTGCACAGAACCCACAACTCACGACATCTAACAAACCAACAAGATCATAAATGTGAGAACTTTCTCAATATCAAACAATTGTCTAATTTAAAAATTTATTTACAGAATTAAGATAGAGAAGTAATACAGTCCCTCTGAACAATATAATGACCACAAACATTTTGATATGCTTAACTTCCAAAAATAGCTGCATCTAATTCTAAAGCCCCAGTTCCCAGTCATTTATTTTTTGGAGCCTGGTTGTAATTACATATGCCCTTTTATTCAAGTTCTCATACATCTGGTGATTTAGCTTTGCCTTGTCAAATTTCAATACTGTCCTGCTGAGCCGTTAAATTCTGAAGCCAGAAAGTGTGCTCTTAATGCCAGCTGCTCATGTGATCGATGCTGTGATCTAGAACGTCAGCTCTGTTTTGTCACTCGAACAGAATAATGTTGCAGGAGTTTTTTCAGGCAGGGTCAATTTAACACCTGGTTTCAGCTCAGCTTTCAAATCATCAATAAAATTTAAATGGAAACCTGCCAGTGCAGAAAGCCATACTTGAACATGTTTGGGGAACATGTTTCATTTTGTGGCTTATTTGTCCTCACAAAAATACAACCATTAGCATACAAAGAAAACTTGATTGACTATCACTGAACGTAGACAGGGATCTCAACAGGGAAAGCTAAACAATGTAACTCTGAAAACTCCCCCTCAAGTTTTCAGACCTCACTTACTAGTTTGTTTCCTCTACCCTTAACAGATATATGCATTAAACTTACAGTGACCTCCCCTATAGTGCTTATGAACATGAATATTTTTTCCAGTCATCAAAAAATATTCTGTTTAACTATTTCATTGTTCATTTACTCCTACATGTGATACTGTGACAGCTTATTCCAGGTGACACACGGTATTTCTTGGAGTATATTTTCTTGGCAAGTCAGAACCACTTCATTTTGCATTTTTGTAGTAATAGTAAGGAGTGCGTCACTTGTCAAGTTGATGTCACCTGCAGATACGTGGTTCTGTGCGTATACAGCGAGACAAACAACACACAGCTTCTTTGCTATACTTGCTGATTACAAGTTTAAAGGCTGCCACTGGACAACAGGGTTGGAAAGAAAGATTTGCCATAAGAAAGGAAATGCAAAATGACCGGCATCAGCCACATGAAATGCGTATTTTTTCCCCCTGATTTCATAACATTTCCAAATCTGCTCCTGAAGCTTGATGCTATAGGTAAACAAAGCTATAAAATATTAACTACAGTCATTAGCACACAAGGAAGAAAAGTACATATGGCAGGCCAACAAAGCAAACGGGATTGAAGTTATCACCTTCAAAATGCAACAGATGCTGTTTGCTGCTGAAATAGCTGTACAAGAAAATTTCACACTGGGAACCAGCTAGCAAAAATTCCACGCTTGTTGTGTTTTTTGTAAAAGTTTGCCTCAACCAGCAGATGAGCAATGCACTGAAAGCTACCTGTACTGTGCTAATTGTTTAAATACAGCTTAAGGAGTTTAAGTGGATGCAGCCAGCTGAAGAAAAAATACACAGAAATCAATGCTTGGTACTACCACTTGAAAAGCCTCTCCCCATTTTAAATCAAACCAAATTAAGCCATGCAAGTCATGAGTTAGAATAACACAATCAACAGATTACCTTGCAGGTAGGCAGGCAGTAGAAGGGTGAAATGCTGAGTCTTGATGCTACGATGACGATTAAGGCCAAGGAGCACACAACTTCCATGACCTAGTCTTTACCGAAGTTGTTTACCAAACAGCGTAACAATAAACCAATAAAAGTGGACTTGAAATGAGCAGACACACAACAGCACCTTTCCCCCTCCTTCACAACAAGAGGGGAGCCTATTTAGAGAATGAGGTGGCAGCACCCACCTGTGGTCACCACTGCATGCAGGAGACCTATCCCAGCCTTTCCGCAGACAGAAAACAGAAGCTGTTGTTGCTTCAGATTCTCTGCTCTGTGCCTCGTTTCATTTTGGACAGAGGTCCCTAAATTACAGTATTTCTGTTTTCAGTGAGATTGGTAAATATTCATAGACACCTGTGATTAAAATTAGGAGAAGCATAAAATATTTGAAGTGTTCATTCTTACAAATGTTTTCTCCTACATTAGAAGGAAGTTAGAGTTCACTGAAGTGAATTTAATTCAGGTACACCAAAAAGCCACAGAGTTTAGAGATGACCTTTGCAATGGATGGAAAAGCAGGATAACTGGATTCTGTTCCTATCAGTGACAAAGACGAGGCTTCAAGTAGTTCTCTTATTTCATCTCTGATTGCCTGAACACTATAAAAACAAGGAATTCTTATTTATATCTGCCAAAGTACTAGTGTAATCTACCCCAGCAAACCCATCTGAAGGCCTGTCTGGAAGGTCCTTAGAGGTTCCCAGATTCAAAACACTGCTACTTGCCAGAAGCGAAGAGGAAAAATGTTATGACAAGTAGGGCACTTGTAAAGCACCTCATTAAAGGTTTGACTCCTTAAAACTGACTTCCTGAAAATTCCCGGTGAGCCATAGGTGGCAGCCACACATGCCTATGTGTCATGGTTTTGGCTGGGACAGAGTTAATTTTCTTCGCAGAGGCTCACACAATGCTGTGTTTTGGATTTTTGATGAAAAGAGTGGTGATGTTGTGGTTGTTGCAGAGCAGT
>VXAL01003272.1:29112-107759 GCA_013399475.1 Chauna torquata | reverse complement strand
GCTATGCGTGATGAGCCCTGCTGTCCTGGCAGTGGCTGAACACCTGCCTGCCCAAGGAAAGTGGTGAATGAATTCCTTGTTTTGCTTTGCTTGCGCGCGCGGCTTTTGCTTTGGCTGGTGAACTGTCTTTGTCTCACCCCATGGGTTCTCGCACTTTTACCTTTCTGAATCTCTCCCCATCCCACCCGGGGAGAGCGAGCGAGCAGCAGCTGGGTGGCACTGAGCTGCCTGCCAGGGCTAAACCACAACAATGTGTTTCATAAGCACATTATTTTATCTCAAACTCCTTTTGTTGCCTACAGCTAAACCACTTCACGTACCTTGGGATGCATTGGTTGTGAGCAAGCTGAACAGCTCAGCACTTACATTTAAGCCCTGGTGAAGTTTAAAAAAAAAAAAAAAAAAGAGGTATGCGAGTGTGTGTCTTGTTGAGATGATCAAGCTTGTCTTCAAAAAGTTTACCATGCAGCAGTACCAACTCTAATGGAAAAGGCACTAGTACTTGACATTTTCTTTTAGAACAGTGCTGCTCCTAGGCCGGGACTGAAGCCAGTCCTTGGGTTTGGTTTCCTTTTTTCCCTGAAGGGATTCAAAGGCACAACTCCCATTCCCTCGTCAATGAAGCAACTTTGAACGTTTATATTTGATGATGTCCTTGTGATTGTAACATGAAATCATCTGCCCAGGAGAAAAAGGAAATGGAAGGGGGAACCCAGGTTTATAGCAAATGTACAAAACCAGCTCCTTCTCCTCCAGTTAGGACGGAGGCAGGTTTCAAGATGGAAAATATTCGGTTGTTGTAGATTTCACCTAAAAGTGAACCTTTCCTTATTGCCGCATGTGAAAACACATTGGAAAATAGGGAAGTATTCTGCCTAGAAATACAGACCAGAACCTTTAAGACTGGCTGATTCAAATAGGTTAACTGTCAAAGCTGAATTGTCCTTCGGATGCCTGCTCAAAAATTTTCCCAACAGCTTGCACTTGCTCACAATATTAAAGATGAAAGAAATGAAGCCAGTTGCTCTTATACTGACAGGGAAAGAAAGTACACCCCAAACCACCCACTTAATAATAAAGTGTGTGACAACCTTCCCATCCCCTGATACTTTCCACGTGCAGTGTAGCTACATTCTTTTTTCCAACTGGGCTTCTTTCTGGGTCAAACATTTTTTTTGTTGTTAAACATTACTGAAATAAAAACATGAACAGAAATGAATATCACACCACAGTCTACGTATCCTAAGTTAAACACATTAAGTATTTGCAAGCTCCAAGGCGAAAACTACATGTTTTACAGATACTTCAGCTTTCCAAATACAAACATCCTAATAAATACGCATATCTCAAAGAGAATCAAGCAAGAAGGATGGCTGTAACAAGTCATTAGCAGACAAGAAACTAAAAGTTTCCAATATAATTTTTGCAATCACTTCATTTTAAGCAGCTGGGATCTATTTTTTGCAGAAGGAAATACAAAAACTCCATATAAATACCAACGTTTTACAAGTGCTATTAAAGTAGCTTTTTACTAACAGTGACATACTGCAATACCATTTTTACTGGCTACAACCTTTAAAAGATATTTCTCCAAATCATACTCCAACTCTGAGAAATAATTATACAAATGTACAGGTAAAAAACAGCTTTTTTTTTTTAATTGCAAACTCTACTGTGGGTCTTGACACAAGCCTGAAGAGCATTGTTCTTCCTAAATGCAGCATGTTTTTTTTTGTTTGTCTCCCCACCATTCCTGTTTATTTTCCAAGCCAACTTTCAGGAACTACACACTCATCTGAACACAGCAGTCCTGCACAGGAAAGATTCTCTCTGTTTGAAATACTATGTTAGTCTTCCCGACAACCACAGCAGGCATAAACACACCATGACTTTACCAAACATGGTCAGGTTTTATCTGATTATACTCTGGAAGAATCCTGTTACTATTAACCTACTCAAGCAGTTTTAAACAGAAATGTTAAAAATGAAATAATCTGTGGACTTCAAATTTGTATCTGATTTTAGATTTTAGCACCATAGTGGGTGCTCCTCAGTTTAAGAACTGCATTGATTGATTTCGAGTATATGAAGAACCAGAGTGACACCATCAATACTGCTGTAATTCAGAAAACTACATCCAGGATCCCCCTTACACCGCCGTATGTTGTACAAATACACCTGCAGGGTAACTCTTTAGTTCCCTCTTTTGTCTACAGAATAATCGATAGAAGATTCCTGGAGGGAACACTGCAAAGAAAAGGCATACTTGCATGAAGCCTCGTTAAAGCTAGATCTGTTACTACAGGAGGATTCTTATGAAGGAAAGGGAAAGAATTATTACTGCTCCCCATCTACAAAGGCAAAATTTAACCTTCAGAGGGTACGTAACACAAGACAGGACGCAGACACGTTGCATTTGACCTGTTAGTACCAGAAGTTTAAACCACCTTTCAAGTCATTTCTCACTTCCTCCCAATGCAGAAGTAATCCTCAAATCCCACGTCCTTTCAACGCAGTATTTACGTTATGTTCAGCAATGTCTCTTGCTTTTAAACCAAAGCCTAAGGACCACAGACACAGAGGAGTGCAGAACACCTCACCTCCCTGCGCTGATTCAGACTGCCAGTGCACATCCCGATTCAAATCCTGCTAGGTGATCATTAATTACCTTTCTGGGCCTGCTAATGATCTTTCTGGGCCTACACTGTAAATAATAACAGCTTAAAACGAAGGATACCATGGTGCTTAGAGCTCCATCACCATGCAGCCCAAACAGCGCTGTCTCCAACACAGCTGTCCACTCGGAGAAAGGCAGACAGCACCCTCTATTCACTATGCATGACAGCTCTGACAAGAAGCGTAACTTTTACACCCTGGAGGTACCTTCTGCCACGCTGTTCTGTACCACAAGTCCTAGTACATTTTTCTTCATTTTCTCCTTTAATTACAATGTCCCTCTTCTGATCTTCTGGGGATACAGCCCTGCTAGTACGTTTTCATTTACTGAGCCCAGGTCAAGGACTGCCAAGACAAATGCGTTTTACAAGAAAGCGTTACTCTATTTGCCACTGCTAAAAGGTCAAGCACACAAGATATACACACGTTTAGCTTTGGAAGGGACCCCAGCTTTTTCAACATCAATATGAGTGGCTGACATTGCTGTGCCTCCCCCAGTCCCAAGAACCAGGGCCCAAAGAAGTTAGCAGAAATGGTATTTTTCCCTCACTAGTCTACGTTTCAGCTCGGAATCAATGTTGTTGAGTTGCCCTGGGACAGGCACAGACCCAGCCACGGAAGAGAGACTCCTGCCGAGACCAGGCCAAGGCACCACCACCACTGCGCAGCAGCTGCCCTACAAAGCACTGTGTCATTGCCCCCTCTGTATCTATCGAGTCCACACATGTGAAGAAATGCAAACCTTGAAACCCAACTTCAGATACAGCACTGTGGGGACAGCAGGAAGGATGGGAGATGTTTACTAGTAGCGTCTGCAACCTGGAAAAGAAAAACAGGTTTTTCCTCTAGCTGTTCTCTCGTTCCCCTTCATTTAAATGTTCACCTGCAGGAAAAAAAAAAAAAGTACAAGATGGGACTGGCATTAGGAATGGGAAGCTGAGTCAACAGGATATGTTTCCCTCGTATTAACAAGAGTGTAATTAACAAGATTACGCTGGCCTCAAGTGTGTGCTGTTCCTGTACCCTAGGAGTGCATGACCATAAACTTCACATTTGTGTAGCCATCACTTCTGCTGGCCACGAATTCAGAAAACAGAACTCTGCCAGATTAATTGTACTTCACCGAGGCAGCGTGTCAAAACAAACAGACAAGCAAACAAAAACACAGACCCAATTAAAAACAAAGCAAAATACTTCAAAATCACATGGACCACATCCAAGCTGCGTGGAAAAAAAAAATAGCTATTAGATACACGCAGGAAGTATAAAATGAAGCTAATTTTACCTAAGCATTATTAAGGGCACTTGAGTTCAACTTTATCAGCACAGTGTCTCAATGAACATACAGTAATTTACTGACAATCTACATTACACTGCCAAAAGTCCTACTCATATCCTCTTTAACGCAAACCTCATGTAAGCTGTTTCCCGTTATCAAGAAGTTTATAATTGACTGGCAGAAAAAAGTACTGCAAGTAGAAAACATTTTTTACCATAACTTTTGTTTCATAATAGTGCATAAAAAATTACAGGACAGGAAGATCTGAAATCCTCAAGGATAGTCAGCAAGGTTAGAGCAGGAAAAGACAATGTTACGGGTCATAGTGTTGTCATTACTTACGGGGGTCGGCACTGAATGAAGACCAACTCTCACACTTCAGAGCATCGTTCTTCCCTAAAGCTGGCTGCAGTGCTCCCAGTCATGGCTACAAAGCCCAACAATACATCAGATCCTTTAAATTTATTAAATCACAGCGACAAGATGCTGGGGAAGAATGCACCTCACATGGTGAAAAATTAATATTACAAATAATATATGCATTGTTTCTTGACGTTATCTGCTATTGTGTCTTTCAAAACTCATCTGGGATGTCAAAGCAGAAGATGCTTCAAACATCCTTGACTGCCTTCTGGAAAGTAATTAGGCTGATGTCTTAAGAGAACAACATGTTGCGATACACTGCTAAATGTACAGCTCCACAGCGGTGAGCAGTCTGTAACGTCTTTCTGATCTGTCCTGGTTAGTATGAATGATCTTCTGTGCCTTAAATAAAAAAAAAGATGTGGGCTTTCCATCTCATTAGCAAATTGGATTTCTGTAAACATTTTTAATCGTAAGCATTTCTGTATTCCCTTTGCATTTCTGTATTCCTTTTGTATTTCTGTATTCCCTTTGCATTTCTGTGTTCTGTCACAACTCAGCTGTATTTGTCAAATCTGTACACAGAATAATAGGTACACTGTAAATGTCTATGATTATCTGTTATAGGCAGTGTACCAGCACAGCTCTGATGAAGCAGCCACATTTGCTTAAAGGGTATGCTGAGAAAAAAATAATCCACAAGCAAAAGAACAAAGCACAACAAAATGACCAAAAGGCAAACAAACCCCAAAATAACAGGTCCTCACCAGAGTAAAAGAACAAAACAAACAAACAAACAAAAAAAACACCACAATATTCCTAGTTACTCCACAGAAAAGGGGAGAGAGCACATGAAATCTTGGAGCTGCAGGAAGGGTTCTAAATGTCAAGGTGACCAAAATGACATAGATGCCAGGTGTTTTGCCGCAGTTCATTTCAGCCAACAAATTCTTCTAGGAACACTAAGAGGTGATGACCCTGATGGAGACATACCCAGGGGATACCAGAGAAGCCTCGTTTACTCGTGTAATAAGGAAGCTTGGTAGAAAACAGTACTGCGGAGGATTCTGCACAGGCTACAAGAACAAAGAGGATGTGGGAATTCAAGCCATGCACCCTCTGACAGCCTGAAACAAAACCCACCAGCCAACTACACTTTGTTTCCACAGAGAGAGAAAAATTTGGAAGTGTCTCTTCAGGATGGATACATAGAAGGAAAAAGAAGTCCTGCTCAGGACAAGATCCTTTTCATTTACGGCTTAAATATCGCACCATCCTCTTCCCCGAGGAGCAAGCCAGCCAAAAGCTTACCAGAATGATTCCTCGGGACCTCACAGCAGATCTGTCATCTTCCCTGCTAGAAAAGGCAGGGCAAAAGACGGTGAAACAAAAATCCCGCCTGGTCAGAGGCAACCATGTGTGCTGAAAAGGCCCCCTGAAACCCAGAGGCGTCCCAAGCCTTGACAGAAAGCTCTCTTCCGGCCAAAGCACCACAGAGGAGGAATAAAAGCCCCAAACCTGGTGCTAAGAAAGACATTCAGGAGAGGTTTTCTCTCAGTGATCCAGCGTATCGCTGTATTGCAAGGGTGGTGCAGTGGTACTTCCCCTGGACGGGGAGGTGGAGCTCACCTGTTTCTGTTCACGTGACACACAGACCTCCGGGGCTCTGCTCTCCGGCTGTTTCTGGCAGGGCCTGTAGCTACCAACCCCAAGCTCTGGGGCACGTTATCCCAAAATAAGTTTGCTGTAAGTTAGTATCTTTTCCTTCTTTTTTCCTAAAGAACATTTGCTATTGACCACAACACAAAATGCTGGAAGACTAGCATTAGGTTTCACGCATGTCTCTTGCTGGGGAGAATTTAATTCATTCTGTCACAAACACTCGCTTAAGCACAGCCAAAGAGCCACCTCTGAAACCACAGACACCTCATGGGGCTAGAGGGAGCAAATGCAGGTTGTTTCACTGGCATCAGTGAAAACCTGTTGCAATCCCTCTTTCATACAAAGAACAAAGGAGGGAAGCAATTTAAAGAGACAAGTATAAAAATATTTCTAAATTGCATGTGACATACTTCAAGGCTCAGTCAAATCTCTTTTCACTTAGGTATAAGAAACCATGGAGAAATTCTCATAATCTCGAAATGAAAAATTCAGTGTTATCATGTTCTTGATCATCCGTGACATTCAAAAATGCTGCCTGTTTGAGATCCCATCAAAAGTTTCTTTAGCCTACATTCTTTCAAAAGTGCACTGCAACATTTAGTGGTAGCTTTATGTATCTGAAAACCGTATCTGTTTTTCCAAGCCTGCCATTTCTACAGTTCAGAAGGGATGTGCTGCTCTGAACTGCAGGCAGAAACACCACCACTCAGCATCTCCTCCACGGGTCGGCTCTGCCATGGCACGCGCTCTCACACAGCGCCGCTATAAATCAAGGTTCTTCAGCAGGGCCTTTACTACCTGGCCATGATTCACCTCAGAGAAGAACTGGAACAGGGTCGTATTTTCATGGAAATGGAAGTGCAATGGTATGCAAAGGCAAACAGAAACATTTCATAGTCACGCCTGAATGGGAAAGGCTAAAATTTACACCACCTACTCATCTGACAGCATTTGGATCATTTCTCCACAAAGACCAACTCCAAATAAACCAATCTGGTTACGATGGCTGTAACCACAATTTACGAGCTGTAAATTTTGTTTTGTTGAATCTGTAATTCAACAAAAACTTTTTTTTTTTTTTTACTTGTAACTGAACCCTTATTATGTTTGGAAGATTTTTCTTCCCAAAATAGTCACTTTGAGGGATAGAAAACATAAAACTTACACTAAAAGATATACATTCTCTAGAAAAAAAACACTGACTTCTCTTAATGGAAAAGACTTAAGAAAATTTAGAGAAATTTAAAAATGTTCAGCCAGAAATGAATGGTAATTGTGTGGTGCCTACGCAAGACACATGCAAAGGTTCTTATACATACACTTTTAAAGCGAAATGTATTACCCAACAGTGGCAGACATCCTTAACAGCATCGTGTTTCTGAAAAAAATGCCCAGCACATGGCAGTAACAGCCCCAGCTTTAAGACAGCGTACACAAGTCACACAAATCAAACCATCTCTTCTGTAAGACCACTATATCTCGCCATGAACGCAGAGGATATATCAGGCTGTTGAGGAATGTAATGAGAAGACTGTTAAGTACAAAAGGAATTTGAAAGCTAAGGAGGAGTTTACATCTTAGGTTTCAGAGTGCGTATTTCAGACCTCATTCAAAGGAGGTCTCTACATTTTGTCAGTGCTTTATAAGCGGTGCTTAACTTTCTTGGCAAAGAAAGCCCCATCAGTCTCTGGTAGTAAATGCACTGCAGGCTTTGTAGTTTTTTTGGAAGTTTGTCTGAGTGATATCTTCAGGACTGAAAGGCTGAAGTAAAAGCTCAGCAGCTTTAAAAGAGCAATGTCATGACTTTGCATGTGCAAGGCCCTGTGTGATGGATGAGGATTTACCCCCCAATCCTAACAACTTCACCTGGTTTCAACACGCTCCCTGCAAGAGAAAGTATTTGCCTCCCTCACAAAGTAGTATTTAAGATACAAACGCTGTGCTAAACTTGCATAGAAATTTGCTAAAAAAAGAACACCTTTCAGTTAACAGCTCAGCTATTCTTACTGCTACTGCTTCCTAAAGCTCTGATAAGACCACGTTCCAAAACAACAGCAGCACTGATATGCACCAGAACGCAACAGCACAGCTTCGTACTTCCACACAAGTAATACATTTAAAATTCAAGTACCAAGCAAGCCACAATACACATAAGAAACCCCCCTGTATTTACACAAAAAGATGACTTACGTACACCTGCATAAGGAACACACTGTCTGCTCATCTACGCACTTGCTTGAAAATGCACCATTAATAAAAAAGACAGCTTTAAAAAAGGCGCTACCCCTATTTGTCATGTAGCCATAAACTACATTTAAGTATCTTCAGCAAGCAGCTGACGGAACTGTTTCCCCATCTTTCTAAACCAGTAAAGCACCTTTACATTTTGCTCTTCTAGGAAAAGATTAAAGGTCCCAAGCAGCCAAACGCAGGACCAGGAACCCTGCTACCGCCTCTAACGGGAACAGCCTTGGGTCCCAGAGACACAGGGGCCAAGGAGGGAACTTGCTGCTTTTTGGGACCACACCTCTGCTACCGCCAAAACAGCAGCGGGTAGCTCCTCTGGGACCTGGAATGAGCTGCATTACAAGAATAACTGAAACGAGTAACTTCGAAACAATGCTCCTTTTAAAATCTGCCTGGCTTTAGAAGAACAGCATGCATTTCTGATAAAATGGCAAAGCCATTTTTAACTTCAGCATTGCGAGTTTGCTCCAGTTCGAATCTGAAGTCAGTTTTTCAACTCCTGTAGACTTCAGAAAGAATGGAATTAGATCCTAACATATTTGCATGTCAAATCTCCTTTCTTGCAGTTACAGTGCTTGCATCCATGACATCTGTAATTTAATGGTATGTCTCCTATGAAAAAGCAATGCTATATTTCTTTGAAAGGCAGCGGCAGTGTAGTAACATTGGCCAAAACAAATTAATACTATGGAAAAAAAAAATATATATATACTTGCAATAGTGAAACTCTACAAAGCTTTCACTGATATTGAGAAAAATAGGCCACATTGGTGTTTCTTTCACAAATTCCAAACAAATAGACTCCAAAGCTGACTAGAAACATGTTGGGAACAGGATACAGACAAAAAAAGCATAGACAGACATGTACAGAAAAAAAATTTACGACTGCTTCCAGCTCTGAACCTGTTGTAATCCCAAAGCAAGCTAAGCACAGAGAGAATATTACCATCTTTGGGGTTCAACGTACCACCAAATACCCAGCATTTAGCCCGACTCACCACAGCTGCAGCAAGCAAGCCGGGAGACTTGGTGGTACTGCCACAACGTGGCACGGCAGGTAAGCGAAGTTCATCTAGTCACTTCGCCTGCTGCTGGGACAAAAACCACAGTGCTGTCAAAACTCGCTCACGCACCCCCGTGAACAGGCACGGAAGTGGCTTTCGTTGCTCACAGAGAAGTACGAGGCAACACACTTGGTACTAGACAGCATTTCACAGTATTTCCACAGTACCAGTTTCGTTGTCAAAAACTTGGTCTGATCATTTCACTTCATACATACTGCACGAGCAGCCCTTGAGGCACGCCTGAAGGTGAATAAAAACAACAGATCAAATGAGAGGAACGAGAGCAAAGGGTCACCATCACTGACGATGCGTAGAACCATACACGTGTAATCCACTCACTTGAAGATGCATAAATTAGAAAGAAAAGAATGAAAGAATGGGTAAGTTGCTTAACCATTACGTCTCTAAGAAAGGGTCGTTAAACAAGTTGTGCTCATTTATTAAACACCTACGCTCTCATTGTTAGAAATCAAACCTTTGAATGGCCTGTGTTGAACCTACCTCTCCAGGCTTTTGCATTTAGGCCTACATCAAAATGAATTACACTCATTCCTACCCCAAAAACCATCACCTTATCCATTAATATATTTTGTACGTTCACTTTCTTCACTCATTGAACAAGTTCACCCTATTTGTCCATGTTTTTTTTCCAACTACCTACCCAACTATCCCCGGTCTTTACCCTTATGTCGTAGAGGCACACCACGGAAGGCCTCCTGAAGCAATCCTGCTGAACTCATAAAAACAACTTTCAAGATTAAAAACAAAACATAAGACATTTCTGGATCAGATATTGATTGTTTCATTATTTTCTATTTTAACTGCACGGTATTTTTGGCAGAGACTATTTATGTTGGTTGAACACCATAATTAATCTTCTAAAATATCTATATGTCAGAAGTCAGTTATTTATTCAAGTGACAGCATTAACGTTTAGATTCTTTGTTAACCATGACTAACTTTTGGGCTTCTGATTTTAAAAGACATCTGAAAGCAATACAGGCCTAGTCACCGAAGCTATTTGCATCTTTCTGTCTGAAGGTTGTGTTTTGAACCACTTCAGAGTAATAAATGAACATTACTATGCTGTTTATGAAGTTATGCATATAAAATGAAGAAATTTTCACATTATTAGCGCTGACACCCAGTGTACTTTAAAAGCTTTCTCCCCCTCCATTACTAATATTACTCTTTATGTTTCTCTCTCACAACCTTGCTGTACGGGTGAGCGAGTCACACTCTGCATTAAGACATCACTCTACATTATTCTGCTCATTTCTCCAGGATTTACAGCTTTGCTATGAAACCTGAGACAAATGATCTATTTCAAGCTTATTTTCTCTAACAAAATTACTTTGAATTAAGCAATACCCAATGGGGAGGTAATTAACAAAAAATGGGTACATGAAAATCAGGTATCTAAACTACGCTACCTTTCTGCTAGAACTTCGGAACTTTATTACACTGTTTAGTAATTCCTTCCATTTCAGTCAATCCATGCTACTTTGCTTTCTCCACAATTATGATATTAAAATGTCTCCAAACACCGTGTGAGCGAGCTGAAATAAATTATAATTACTATCACAGAGCAAGCTTCTATATCCAACCCACTTGTTTTACATGACACTGATAGCACAAAGCAGGTGGAAAGTTAGTTTATTCAGCTGGCAAGGGTACGAGCAGATGGCATGCAAGGCACAACAGGAGAAAAAGGATCCTGCTCCAGCGGTACCAAACTCCAACAGCTGCCAGATCTCTGACAGCTGGCAGGTGATGCTGCAGCTACACAGAACTTACAGAGGCCTTCCAAGACACTAACTCCTCACCAGCCTCAGGGAAAGCAAGCCACTAATATTTCATACCAGCACCTCTGCTGAACGCCTCCTCAAGTTCTCATGCTCAAAGCTGTCCAGTGAGACCGGGAGGTTTTGCACGTGCAAAACCAATGCCTTAGGCAGCGCAAATGCCAACCTGCCATCTTCTGTTCAAATCGCCTTACTTCCATATAGACAAGGTATTCAAAATCGAGCAGAAATTATGTGAGATCATGGAAGTTTGGAGAATCGAAGGATGCAGTGAAAGAGGAGGAAATGGTGAATTAGCGTTGAGAAATAGTGTTTTTACTAAAATGTTCAGTTTTCTTCAGAAAATTAACGGATGGGCTAACAACAAAAATAAAGGAGGGAAGGGAGGAATAATCACTGCCTGAACATGAAACCTTAAGATATGATTTTGAGAAGAAAGAAAAAAATCCCATATAGATTCTCAATTCCCCGGTATGTAGGCTCCCACCCCATCATTTTCAATTGTCTCACTATACTTCAACTGACCAAATTTGGAACGTGGATCCAGACTCTGACCTCTGGCAGCTCTCTAACTGTGGGGAAAATGTGCTCATTATTTATAAGAAATGAGAAAACATATACATCAAACCAACAGTGTGCGTGGTTTGCTTTGTTTATTTCATTATGGCTTAAAATATTTTGCGCCACTACAGCTAATTGGCATGTTTTCTTAGCAGAGCTAATAGATGTTCGGAAAACTCATAAATCAGACTAGCTGTGTTTACAAGCAACATTTCCATATCAGACATTTTCTGTTTTTGCACAGAAAAATCAAGCTCTTGAAATATCCAAACTATGATTGCACTCACCCTCACTTGTGTGCGACTATTCAGATAAAAAACGTTGTCTCTTATTCCAAGACAGCAGCAGAGTAACAACTAAACACTTCTCAAAAAGACATCTAAAAATCGAGGGGAACATTTTCTAAGGTAGAAAGGACAGTCAGGCCCCAAAATAATTTCTCTGTGAGAAAGCTATTTCTCTACTCTGTTTTCTTCTTTTACATGTTCTTGCAGGATTTAGACGTGGACCTGTTGGAGGGGGTCCAGAGGAGGCCACGAAGATGCTCAGAGGGCTGGAGCACCTCTCCTGTGAAGAAAGGCTGAGAGCTGAGGTTGCTCAGCCTGGAGAAGAGAAGGCTCCGGGGAGCCCTCATCGAGGCCTCCCAGGACTTGAAGGGGGCCCATAAAAAAGACGGAGAGGGACTCTTTATACAGGCAGATAGCGACAGGACAAGGGGGAATGGCTTTAAACTAAAAGAGGGGAGATTCAGATCGGATGTTAGGAGGAAGTTCTTCACTCAGAGGGCGGTGAGGCACTGGCACAGGCTGCCCAGAGAAGCTGCGGGTGCCTCATCCCTGGAGGTGTTCAAGGCCAGGCTGGATGGGGCCCTGGGCAACCTGACCTAGTGGGTGGCATCCCTGCCCATGGCAGGGGGTTGGAACTGGGTGGTCTTTATCGTCCCTTCCAACTCAGGCCATTCTACGGTTCTGTGATTTATGCAGTCACTTAGAACAGCCATAATCTGAAATCTCCCACATAACTACCAGAACAGTTTCCTTAATTCACACAATTATCATCCAAATTTTGAGGTTTTCCTTGAAGCTTACGAACAACTCTGCATTCAACAGTGGAAAGTCCAAATATGTGTTCTTTATGGGTATATATTATTACCCAAGTTAACCGCTGTGCTGTGCCTAAATAAGGAAGAACAGGCCACTGCCAGAAAGGACGAGCCCCCACAGCAGCCAGTAGAGGTTCAGAATAAAAGGGGCAAATTTTCTTTAAGATTGGACTGGAGACAAAACCAAAAAAAAAAAAGAGAGAGAGAGAGAGAGAGATGAAAGCAAAGAACATCATCTTTTGATCTGAATTCCTCTGCGTGTACAGATACAGCGGAGATAGCTACAAGGTGCACAAGGCAACATGCGCCTTAGCCTTCAACCAACAGATAGGACATAGCACACGCAGACGTTGCCCACGAAAAGCTCATGTCAGAGGACCAGGCATCTCCAACCTGTTACAAGTCCTAGCACCAGAGATTTAATTCTCACCACAAAACGTCTCCATTCCGAGAAATCTAGCGTATCTTGACTGAAACTAATTCCAGCCTCTGAGAGCTGTCCCTACCCTCACTGATTTTCAAATACAACCTCCAGGAAGGTGCTCCAAACTGAGCAGCAGGCACACATCTCTCCTCTAGAGTTGCCTGCCACTTCTTTTTCCCCCAAGTAGATTTTGTATTTCAGTAACTTTCAAAATTTTTTTTTCATGAGAATTACTGCTGGTGAAATACTATTTTGGTGTTTTATGACAAGTACATAGTTATCCAACAACTACTCTCCCATTTGGGATTTTGCCCACAATGTAATTACAGAAGGTTGATTTTTCAGTACAATTCTGATGAAAACTTAAATATTAAGTTTCAGTAATTTCATTATCCATGCATGCAAAGGGTACAACGTAGGCAAAAGCTAATGCATCAGGAACCTGGAAATGCCAGGTTACACCCACACTCTGCACCTTCAACGGAGCAGGAGTATTCCTGTATGCACGCAGAATGGCAGCTGAATTCTGCATTTGCAAGAGTCTGCCCACACAGAGCCAGCCAAGTCTGAAAATCTGGCCTTCCCAATGCTGTGCCTAGATACTGCAGCCTCAACGCACTGCACTTATCACATGCTTTCCATATATCAGCCAAGAAAAAACGGTATTGAAACCCCGTGCTGTAGTGAGCAAAGAAACAGGGCTAGACACAACAGCAAAAATTAAGATAAAGTCGATTCTGATTGACTGGTTTTTGCATGAATCTTAAGTGGGGACAGAATTCAATACCAGCTGCACATTTGATCAGGAGCATTTGCAGAAAACTCATATCTGGAGTGTTTGTTGAATCCTTTCCTTGTAATATTAGCTTTGAAAAATATAACGCCATTGAAAACATTTTAAAAAAATTCTCTATGAATTTCAATGAAACACACTCTCCAAAGTAAAAGGATCATTGTTCCACTGAAAAATCTGCATTTTATTTTCTTAATGTTCTTTAAAAAGAAACTGTGTTCCTCAGTATCTGGATTAACTGAATTCTGCTATTAATTATTCAAAAGCAGCACTCTTCTTGAAACAGCCACTGATACGCAGATGCCGCGAATCAGTTTATATTCCTTAATCTTGAGAGACGAAGCCATGCTTGCATTAAAACGGAGAGCGCATTAGAAGTTGAGACCTAATGCTGAGCCCTACAGGTCAAGGGCACTTGGACACGCATCTCTGGCTTGCAGCTCTCTCTAGCACACACACAGGAAAAAAATAATGAGTCTTTATTCCCATTTCATAGATTAATAGCTTCTAGCACCAGAAGGTTATACTTTGATCGTTTAATGCTTTACTGTGTAATAGCTAAGCCAATAATTCTTGGCTTCAATCTCAAAGGTTATAATCAAATTTAAAAGTAAATACAGTCTCTTGCTTATGACAAAAGATGCGTTTAGTGGGATTCATACCTTAATAAGATTCATACCTTAATAAGATTCCCAGCTTCCATTGCATATTCACATTTGATGTAGTGATCAACTGTAACACCTGTTAAACGCTACTTCACAGGATCTAGCTCTCAGTTTTTCACCCAATCTTTTTTTTTTTTTTTGAGGAACATGTAGTGAAAAACAAAGTTATAGTGAAGTCTGCCAGATGAGTCATATGCGTACAATATATGCAAAGAAGAAATATAGTTACTTGAAATTTCTTTAAGAAACTTGCCCGTCTTACTTACCAGTCCTTAGGCTACTCCAGATAAGGACACTTTCTACTAATTACATTGAAGATATTCCAGTGTGCAACAAACAAACAAAAATCTTATTTGTAAGACCACTGAGAGCAACGAAATGAGGGAGAGAGATTACACAGCCCAGCAGCTGCAGCACTTATCGCGAACACTAAGATGTGAAGGGCTGGAAGACCTACTGCCAGGGCTGTTTCAGTTTTATCTAATAACTGTGTGACTCTATGAATTTCCATGCCACACTGTCATTGCAAGCTAATTAGGAATGTGCTGTGAAATGACACATTATACTAAACCTCCTGTAGAGTACAAGAAGATGTTGTTTACTTAAGCAGGGAAACATCCTTCTATCCATCTCTGCATGTGAAGTGTTACGTGTTTTTAGGTAGAATAACTGTCTCAGTAATTACAGTACTCCTAGATACACACTATCTGTGCTAATCTGTAAGATATCCACAGTAAAACATCCTATAAATCATTACTAGTGATGAGTACAGCCCTCTTCTTTGCAGGTATGCCAGAATTCCTTCAAGTGGGGGGGGCTGGGGGGGGAAAGACAACCAAAAAAAAAAAAAGCAAAGTTCTAAATGTATCCGTGAGAAGCATCTCGCCACTAGGGGACACTGTCACGTCATTTCAAAAGTATCAAGAAACAGCAATTTTTCCTTTAACACCACTGAACCACATTTAAATGGATAAACGAACTCAACACTTTAGTTGCATGCTTCCTTACAGCAGAACCAGTACACATCAGAAACACACGCCTGAAATAACATAGTAGCTCATAGTAGTCTTCGAGTCTCTACATCCTACATACCTAATGCAACAACCCAAGTAACAACATCAACACAGGTACCCCTGTCTTCCTCAGTAAAATGTCACCGAAACATCCTCAATGCTGCCTACTTACGTAGGACTAGCTAGGACTGCTCCGGTGCTGACAAAATACTGATGGTCTGAAGTCTCAACCGCCTCATTCAGAGAAAAACAAGTTCTGCCACAGCCCTCCTCAAATCGAGCAGCACCTCATCTCCAGGTCATCTCTAAACTCATTGGAGCTAATTGAGAAGACAACAGCAGTGAACTCAAGCACAGCTAGCAAAATGTAGTTAATTCTATATGCTGAGTGTATTCAAGAGCCTGTCCACATCTATCCATAACGTGTCAAGACAATAAACATGCCTTTAACAGACTGATAGAAAATTAATACAGAAATACAACATAATCACAGATAGCTTTCACCTGCCCCCAGGAGATCAAGATATATTTAAGCCTCTTGCAGTCAAGATGGTCAATGAAAAATCTATTTACATTGTTTTTATCTGTTCATGCGGGTAGTTCCTAAAAAAAAATATCCAGAGTGAGACTTAAGTTCTTACATTTAGATTAGTCTATACATGATCCATGATTGCCAAGAACAAAGTAACAAGAGATGAAAACTGCATATCCAGAAATGCTGTGATGTGATAGTACCTTGTGTAAAGCAGGAAGCGTGGTCTCCGACACTGATGTTAAACAGAAACACAGGTGATGAAAGGATGAAAACGTAAGCATGGAAAACAGGGAGATGGATTTATGAGTTTTTCTGTTTCAGCTGAATAGTTGAGCTTCACAAATTAACACTTTGTGCTGTTTCTGCATGTGCTAGAAAATATAATGTCAGATGTCCCTGAACACTTGAAGTCTTGAAGGCTATATACTAGAACCATGCCTAAAATGTTACATCTGTATTTACAATGAGATGAGAGCATTCCTCATAGGTATAGAGTTACATTTTAAATCAATGATTTAGTTCAATGCTTTGTTTGTTTGTTTGTTTTTGAAAAAAAAAAGGTACAAGTTTCATCCTTCTATGCTTCTTTTGCAACTCTGGTCTACAGTACCTGTTTCGACAGACTGAGTGCATACATTAAATGACAAAGGGTATATGAAATCAGTTAATGAACACACTAAGCAATATTTTGCTTATTGTAGGTGGCCGAAGATTCAAAATTTCAGTTCTGTTTAGCTTAAGACTAGAATTTAAATGTCAAGTACATAGGAAATTGTACTTAGGTCAACTCCAAACCTAAGATGTTGCCGTCTAGAGCTTAGCATGCTACATTAGAGAAATGTAATTAAAAATATGCATTAGTTCTGTGTATTTCGTCCAACTTAAGTTTCTGAGCTAGCAGTACAGACCAAATCTCACCAGTTAAAAGCCCTCTCTGGGATCTTATATCCCAGTCAGATGAGAGAACCCAACAGTCCCTAACCATATAAGCTACCATGGCCCTTGCCGTGCCTATTTCAGCTGTCAGTCTCAACAGGAAAATTGATCATTTTTCCCTCTACTGGAATTTGTCTCCCAGATTTTCTCTCACTTGAACATCACTGGCCATTCTCCTACCTAAAGCAAAGTAAAGTAGTCATTCCAAAGTTTAAATAAAGATTAAGGATGATGTCTTTGGAAGATCAAAAAACAAACTTCTACATCAAATCGTCATCACATAGTCATACAGAAAGGTATTGGTCAACAGATATTACGGAAAAACACAAAGGAAACTATGAAGCACCTGCCGCCGCTGCCAGCAAAGCTGAGAAAGTACATTCACAGATTTTTCTGGTGACATCTGAGCTTGAGCCATGGTAACTGCCTGGCTTCAACCGCATTTGCCTGGTCTGAGCTGAAGCAGCAGGTGTGCAGGGTCTTAAGTCCTTCCAAAGGTAATTAAGCACATCCTCTCAGGGTGCAGCTGTGGTGGGGCAACACAGTGCTGTCCTGACACTTCTCATCACCAGCCAGCTCTGAGCCAAAACTCGCACACTTCTGCCAGGAGAACATTCAGCACTACTGCACTTGCTTCCAGGAAGACCAGGTTAGCTCAAGCTTTTTTAGAGCTGCTCAAGACTTTTTTTTTTTTTTTTTGGAAGTCCCTGGGCAACCTGATGTAATTTTAGACTGGCTCTGGGCAAGGACGGGAGTCAGTCCCCTCCAGGGGTCCCTTCCAAGACAAGTTATTCTACAATTCTGTGATCCTTCTCTAACTGCTTAAACTAACACAAGTGAATAAAAGGAACTGGGGAGCGTGTTCTTGAAGAAAGCATCCTCCAGGAGACGCACACGTGTCTTAACTGATGTGACAGCTGGAAAACGAACTCTGAGCACAACCTTGGCTACTGTCCTCCCATGTATTGACAACCCTATCTGTAAACAGTTCTCAAGCGTGATTATACCATTTACATCACACTTTCAACTAAAACGCTCTGCTTAATGTGAACATGGAGAAAAAAATGAATATACATTAAGGCATTACCAAGCAGAAGAGAACAATACTGTTATCATGGATGTGTCATATGCCTTGGGAAATCTGAACGCCCAGGTGAACAATGTTATTTACACTGCAGCTAAATTTTACTAATAACCCATGCTGTTAATATGTGGCGATGTTAACTTTGTCAGTCTGCGTGGTAATGGAAAACAAGACAATCATTCCACATAAGAACTGAAAGTAATTTTGCTTTATTAGTGTTCAGATATTGCAGAGTTATTGTCTCCTCTTGAAAAGTAAGCAGTGATCAGACAGGGCAGGCCTCCTGAATACTTCTGCATTCTTAGAACTAGAGGAGAGAAAACTTTGATGGATTTCTGACCCTTGACTTTTCTTTCTGCAGGCAGCAAGTACTAAAATTGTATCTCCTGGTAGTCAGTTCTGATGCTAACAAACATTTTCAGTTCTGACATTTTGGTGACACTTTATGCAACTATCTGTGGGTCTTGTTCAACATATCAGATACTCATGCAAGCTTATATCTCTCAAAGATAACACTGAACTGTTCCAAACTTCTTTCATACAAATCTGTAAAAGCATCCTTTCCTAGCACCTTTTTACCATGCATTTTACTGAAAGGGGTTGATTAAGTGTTAAACACTGATTAGCCTGTTTTGCAATTATAAAGAATTGCACTTGACAAGACATGACAGTATCTCAGGCTAATCTCAGAGTGACACAGTACTTGTGAAGCTTTTTTTTTTTTTTAATTCATTAAAATTAAAAACTTGGTTAAAACAGAAGGAACAGAAACTGAAATTCAGGCACACATCAAACAGTCATTGCTTAATGACTTAACACACCTCACCCAGGTGTGTATTGGGTTTACGTGGCAAAGGTTTGGTAGCAGGGGGGCCACAGGGGTGGCTTCTCTGAGAAGATTCCAGAAGCTGCCCCATGTCAGATAACAGCCAGCTCCAGCCGGCTCCAAAAGGGACCCGCTGCTGGTCAGACCTGAGCCACGAGCAACGCTGGTTGTGCCTCTGGGAGAGCAGATTGAAGAAAGGGGAAAAAACTGCTGGGCAACAGCAGCTGGGAGAGAGAGGAGTGAGGAACAGCCCTGCAGACACCAAGGGCAGTGAGGAAGGAGGGCAGGAGGTGCTCCAGGCGCCGCAGCAGCAGTTCCCCTGCGGCCCGTGGGGCACCACATGGAGCAGATCTCCACGTGCAGCCCGTGGAGGAGCCCACGGAGGAGCAGGTGGATGTGGCCTGAAGGAGGCTGCAGCCCAGGGAGAGCCCCCCAGGAGCAGGCTCCGGGCCGAAGCTGCAGCCCGTGGAGAGGAGCCCACGCAGGAGCAGGTGATCTGGTGGGAGCTGCCACCCGTGGGGGACCCGTGCTGGAGCAGTTTGCTCCTGAAGGATGGACCCCGTGGTACGGACCCACATTGGAGCAGCTCTTGAAGAGCTGCAGCCTGTGGGAAGCCCACACAGGATCCGTTCGGGAAGGACGGCATCCCGTGGGAGAGACCCCACACTGGAGCAGGGGCAGAGTGACCATATTGAAATATAGGCAAATTCTTTTTAACAGAAGAATAAAAACTTTTACTAGAAGGGTTACTGAACACTGGCACGTTATCCTGACTGTGGAGTCCCATCCTTGAAGGTCTTCAAAACCCAACCGGATGTGACCCTGAGCAACCTGCTCTAGGTGATGCTGCTTGAGCAAGGGTGGGTGCACAGGACAGTCTCCAGAAGTGCCTGCCAACCTCAGCAAGTCTGCGATTCGGTACGTAAATCTCGTCTCAGACGTCTGTCATATCAGCTACACAAAATAAACATTGGCAGGCTCGAGTCAACCATAGTGACTATACAAAGCCATGCTCCATAATAAGGAGATAAAGGGCATAACAGACCTTTTTTTTTTTTTTCTTTCTTTTCTTCTTTCATTCTCAGACGAAATCTCCCCTTCACAATGGGAAGCACGACTGGTTAGTGGGTAACCGGCTGTCAGCACAGCTCCGTGAACAGAAGCACAGGCTCCACAAGGGAGGCACACTCCCGCTTTAGAAACATAAGCAGTGGCTACTGACTTCGCTAACATCATTTTGGCCTGACAAAACTGGGCTTGGTCTAAGACGTGTGGTTTCTTCACACAACTGTAGAATTTAACCCCATATCTGATGCATTTTGAGCCATGTATGTTATTAAATAAATATTTACATGCCATTCTTTCTATTTATTTACGGTACTTAATACTGTATGTCTGCTTTACATGGTATCCTTTCAAAGCCTGCTAAAGCACCTTTTGGGTGCGAGTAACTGAACACTGAACTCCTTTGTAACGTTGCCTTGCACAATGTACTCTGAGCTAAAAGCAGGCCAAGGTGAAACATCAAAATGTTATTAGTTTCAGTATGCAGATAGTCCCAAGAGGACCACTAAAATCCTTGTAAGTTGAACACTTTTAAGCTTTTCATTGACTCACGACCTACGATGACTTTCAGCAGAGTATCTTTGATAGAATATGAAATACTTTAAAATTTAATATCATACACAGTGATGTCTAGTAACAAAGTTATTAATTTTTCATCTAACAATTTGTACGTTTGTAGCGTCACACTACAATGCACTGTTTTTCTAGAACGCCTAGTACAGACCTGACATACTCCCTTTCTATTCACTGAACTTTGAACAAACTAAATCAAAATCAACACAAAACCCAAAACGAAATCTCTCACCTGAAGTAAGAAGCCATGTCTGATATGGCCTGGGCTTCTTATATGAATCCATGTAAGACAGGAAAAAAACTCATAGGTATTACCATCCACACAAAATCTTGACTTCTTCACATATTAAGTTATTCAAACGAAAACTGAAAGAACACACTTGTCAGCTTCATTTAATCTGATGATACCTGACAACTTCCACACAGAACTGGGGAACTGAGTCTCAAAGGGCAGGTACGACAACAACAAAAGGAGGACGAACTTGTCAAGTCAGGTGACATGGGTACAGACCTCATAAAGGAAAATGGGCAAAGCTATTAAATCAGCTTTAAACTGCATGATAACTAAGGCAATCACTCCAGCCAATTCCCCACCATTTTGACAACAGTGCCATGCTTGCATGGGAAAATATGCTTCAGTGCTTTTGAAATACCTACAAATGCTGGGCACTGTATTAAAAAAAGTAAAACCTTTCTCTTAAAAAACCTTCTCTTTCCACTTAGTTTTAACATTAAGAAAAGGAAATGCCTTTTAAAAGCAGGAAAGAAGAAATCAAGAATTTCAATTGTGGTGTATCCTCCTGCAATATCCTGGGATGTTGCTAACGTAAACTTGGAGAAAAATTTGGGACTATTAACAACTTTTCAGAAGTCTGACAGAGGAAAAAAATAGGTACAGCTTCAACAGGAATAAATAAATACTTAAAATTATATGTGAATTAGTGGCTGGATAATTTTAGTTCCTCTTTAAACACCTGATGCTCAAGAGTATGAGTACCTTTCCTTTCATTCTGCAGAGCCTATAAGAATTTTCAGCTTCAGAGAGCGTCCTTGTTTCAGCTGGGATACAGTTGACTTTCTTCCTAGTAGCTGGTATGGTGCTGTGTTTTGGATTTAGGATGAGAATAATGCTGATAACACATCAATGTTTAAGTTGGGGCAGAGCAGCACTTGCATAGAGCCAAGGACTGTTCAGCTCGTGCTGCCCCGCCAGCAAGGGGGCTGGGGGTGCACAGGGAGCAGGGAGGGGACAGGACCAGGACAGCTGACCCGGACTGGCCAAAGAGACATCCCGTAACTTACGGCATCACACGGAACAATAAACACTGGGGGAGTTGGCCCAGGGGGGTGTGCCACTGCTCAGGGTCTGGCTGGGCATCGGTCAGCAGGTGTTGAGCAACTGCACTCTGCATCACTTGTTTTGTGTATTCTTTTATCATTATTATTATTTTTCCCTATCTTTTCTGTCCTATTAGACTGTCTTTATCTCAGCCCATGGGTTTTACCTTTTTTCTGATTTTCCGGGGGCAGGCGTGCAGGGGTAGGCATGAGCAAACAGCTGTGTGATGCTTGGCTGCCTGCCGGGTTAAACCACAACAGAGATGCAAATATTCCCACTAATAGCTCAGCGTTCCAGAAAATTCAGATTCAAATTGCTCAGCTTGTGTACAACAGTAGTCAGTGGTTACTTTCTTGTTTCTTTTGCTTGTTCCCTTTCTGCTTACTTCGTATGCCCAGGAAGCTTACTATGACTTAACCTGAAGCAGGTGAGCATTTAAGAGCCGCTTAATTCGCGTCTTTCTCTTTCTGCACAAGGTAGTTCACCTGCACAGTGCAACGCTGGGTGCGCTGTAGTTCAGACCAGGAGCGCATCCACTCATGGTACTTCCTCTCACAGCACGCACAAACCAGAGTGCTTTCGGATGAAGCTAAACTAAAAGGTCCTCTCCAGGACTAAAGGAACTAAATGCTCCAGCCTCCGCAGGCCATCAGCCCACAGAACACCCCCAAAAACCACACCAAGTATGAAAGTTGGGTAATCCTCATTAACCTCTTCACTCAACAGATGCTCTCCTCCTGTGCTACACAACCGGCCATCCCAGACACACCAGGGGCTCACATACTCCGATCCATACTGCTAACCAGCAGAGAAACACGCCACATTTGTGGTTGCCTTCTGGTAGGAACACAGCAACTACTTTCGACATTAAGAGACTCTTCCAGCAGGGAAAGCTGGCAGTAACCAGCAGAAAGCTTGCTGGAAAATCACCCCTCAATCTAAGGAGATTTGAATCTTACTGCTTAGGATACTACTGGTCCTTAGGACTGCAGTTCAACACGTAGCTTTGTAACAAGGCTGAAGGAAGTCCTCTCTGACCACCTTTTACTTGCCGATTACAGGAATAATCAAATGTGTAAGAGAGAACACTCTGAGTCACCAGCAAGCAAGAAAACAAAGACACCGAAGATAGGAATTTTGATTATTTTTCAAACCTGATAGGGAACAAATCCCAGCTACGTACCAGCTGTTCACGAAAATCAAGAGACTATTTTAAGCTACAGGCAGGAGAAATCAGTAGTAAAAAAAAAAAAGTGGCTTTTTACCATCAAGAAAATGACAGGAGGAAGAAAAGAAAGCCCAAAGATTCTTCTTTCCTTTTCGTCCAAGTCTCAAAATATATTCGTAACAGCTCACACCACTGAAAAATGGGTAAAACTTGTCTGCTTACTTGTAGAAAGTAAAAGGGAGAGAGCTGCTTCCAGCACATCAGGATTTGAAAAATAAACGTGTCTTGATTACGCTTGATTACGCACTTGGTCTCCAACCAACCGCCCCCTTTCACCGCAAATTCACCGAAGGCCCACGACGGAGGTGGCTGCGGCGTGCCAGGAGCTGGGGAGGGCTGCGTCTCCCCGCAGTCGCAGGAGGGCACGCAGGAGGCCCGGCTGCTCCGCACACCGCAGGGCTGCCTCGCAGCTGAGCCTCCGCCTGCAGCCCCAGCGGGGAGGGAAGCCAGCGACAGGGCCTGGCTGGGCCAACGAACGCGCCAGGCGATGGAGACATGGGGCTTGTACTAAGCACACGGACACCTGACAACCTACATCCAGCTCGGAGCGCTGCCAGGGGCCACAAGAGCATCAGGCAGCCTGCCACTGAAGCTCAAGGGTGCTTAGCTTATTGCACAAAGCACCAGCTGCGGGGCTAATGATTTATTCTCCATTTAGCTACTCCTGCTGCAGGGACGTAAAGTAACACCGAGTACTTGGTGAGAGTACAAAACCCGCAGCCTTCTCCTGTGGTGTCTGATGTATGAACGTGTGCCAGAAGCTCTGGGGAGGAGATACCAGCAGCTGAGGAAATGGGCGGTGAGGAGTCCTTCCGCACACCACGCATACAACAAGGTGGGATCCTGGGCACGTCTCCAGAGGGGTTTCATGCTCTATGACCAGGGTGGAAATATGGTGAGAAGCGGAGCCAGAACTGGGCAGAGAACCGTAGCCATTCTTCGTACTGTGAATGACGACTGCATAATCTCTGACATGCAATGGGATGGGAATTCCCTTGGTAGAACATGGTGGGCATATCATTTCTCCAGAGCAACCTTTGCCCTCCCCTTATCTCAAAAACTCATTCCAAGAGAGAAACAATGCATTAGCCTTGCTAAAATCCATCACTAGTTCACAGAATCATAGAATCACTTAGGTTGGAGAAGACCTTCAAGATCATCAAAAGTCCAAACATCAACCATTAACTTCTAAGACACTTAAAGCCTGAATCCCTGGCTCTGTGAGCATGAACATATATCTGAAGATTGTGAGAGATTTCAAAGAAAAACAAAAAAAACCTCTAAAGCTCACTCGCCCACTGCAGGAGGAGTTCATCTTATGAAGAACCACCTTGTTCACACAGAAAGAAGCAATCTTCCTTTTCCAAGGTCCATTCAGCTTTCATGAAAGATGAGTAATTAAACCGATTCTTATAGGTGGAGACTCCCCAGTGACCTACTCTGGTGTTTTCCAGTCTTTACTGTTAGGAATTTCTTCACACCATCTAGCATGAAACTTTGTTCCTGCGGTTTAGTCTCTTCTCCTACCTACCAAGGATACACAGAAGAAATTTCTGTTTGCAGTAGTATGTCCTGAATTTGGAGACTGGTACATCTCGTCCATCCTCCCCCAAACCTCCTCTGATTCATACACGTAATTTACAAACTTATACCTAAAGCACACGCAATAAGCATTGTCCATACATCCGAATACTGCCCTGAAAAGCCATTATGCAGTTAGTGCACTGGACACAGCAGCACAGATCCTGACACCTGCGGTGTCTCACAGCAGGCATCTCCAATGCCTATGCAGCCGATGAATCAAAAAGGCTTTCCTCAGCTCCGAATAACATGACCTTTCTCCGCTAAGCTGCAGCTGGCTCCACGCAGAGAACCCAGGGCAAGGTTCCTATTAATGCAAACTTTCCCCACATGTTCAAAGCCTGCTGCTGAGCACACCCAGACGTAATTCGTTCATGTGTGCTCTACAGTCCCTCCCCACATGTAAACACACCCACACTGCTTTTCTCTGATTCAAACTAAAAAATTAACAGAAAAAAACTACTGTAGTACCAATATTTGTATTACAGTGGATGCTGCTAATGACATCTGGCACCCACTGGTTACAGCAACCTGTGTGGTAAGCCAGCTTTTTAACTTATCCCAGCATATCTGGCATTTCAGCGCTGCTGGACTAACTGCTGCATTCTAGTGCTCCACAATTGATCCTATTGTACTTTCCAAAGCACCTCCTGAGAAAGCAGCCCAAAAATTCGTATGACCTTGGTGCCCAGGAAAGTTTTCCACATATTTGAAACGTATATCCCAATTTGATTCACACAGTAAAACAAAGACAGAGGGAAAGGCATTTTCTACTTCAGATTCATAACGCACCAAAACAGGACTGAAAGACGAAAAGCAAAAGCCCAGTCTTCCTTTTAGTACATTTTAGCACCCTACGAACTGAAACCCCATGAATGCTTTTCCAACATTCTCTGCTTACCTGTTGCTGCCTTGGCATGACATTTTCTAAAGACAGAACAACACAACAGAAAGCATCCACATTCAAACTCTACTCTTCTACAAACTCCTATTCATGTGCAAGTTGGTCCAAGAAAGCCAAGAGTTTAACAATGTTCTCAGAACTACAGATTCGATCCAATATGAGGAAACTCAGTAATGTTAGACATCTTCCTCCTTTTATTTCATCAGAAATTAAGAATCAATCCTGAAGTAAAAGGAAGCTATCGGTATTCATCTGCTTGTGGAACCAGTCATCACACATTTTGCCATGAAACTAAACGCGCTGTATCACTCCTATTATTTAAATCAAATAACCACCTAAAATGAACCTTCATTGATTAACAGACCATAATCTTATTTTACCTCACCAGTTGGGAACTGGTGCTCTTGGGTAATTCTGAATATACACAGTTAACAAGATGTTAATGTAGTCTAGATTTGCTGCTTTAGAAAATAAAATAACTTCTAGCTTCTTAGTTGTTTTACTCAGATACATGCCAGAGACATTACTCAGAGACTGGCTCAGAAATATGCCAGTCTCTGCCCCTGAAACTGACCTCTTCCCTTCCACCATTTTCAGTAGAAGTAAGTATAATGCAAATACCAACACTTCACTTTTTACTGGGTAACTGCGTAAGGTCCGGGATACTGTAGTAACACTTCCTAAGCGTTTTCACGTTCACCATAATTACTTAAAAACTGTTTCACATAATTGGATCCTAATACACTTTTTTTTTTAATATTACTGTTTTCAGAATGTCAAATTGAATGTTTAGCAATCTTGTTTACACCTGAAAGCTTTTGAGACAGATCAGATAAAATGAAGCTATTTTAGCCTACCATCGATCTCAAAATTTTATTAGCTTTGTTTAGCATTTTGTTTTGACACCCTAAATATTGCATTTGCAAGCTAAGCAATTAAACTGCCTTTTGATGTTCAAAGGCTTACGGCACAGGGGTCTGTAACGATCCCCAGGTACCAAAGTCAGAGTGGTATCTGATCTTGGATTACTTAAAAGACCAGACTACTTCCACTGATTTCACAGTATCTTCTGAATTAAATATATCTGGATTTTTACCATACAATCAACACGAAAGAAGACAGTAAAACCCATTTTTCTCCCCACACTGGAGTTACGAATATTCCACAGACTACATAACATTTTAAATAATCAGAACTATTCAGCAGTCTCATGCAAAACAATTCAATGGCCCAAATGTCATCCAATACGGAAATTTTCCAAGGGAAAATTGCTCTTTCAGGCTGCTTCTTCACTCAGACAAGATCTGTTGAAGGCTGCGTGATTGGTATTAACATATGGTTGCATGTTTCAGGTGCTAAAATAGGTGCTTTTTGGCTCCATCATTTCAGTACATAAATTTGATTTATTGTTTACAGAAAGTCTCCTATCTCAGGTGTGATCACAGAACATTTAGAACATAGTGTGACTGGAAATGATACCATACTCTACCGCACTGCCTGTAGACACAAATCACTTCCTATTGTTACTATTGTAATAATATTTCTTTATTATTCACAACTTATCAAATTGCTTTTTTGCTAACTTCTTGGCAAATGATTAAAATCCAATATCCAAGGATCAAATAGCCCCGCCTACACAAAAAACACCCACTAAACTCAAGTGAAATGTACACTGAGCATATGCAAGCCTTTCACAGCTGTAAGGTCTATGCTGGGTCTGGACAATGCAGCTGAGGGTAGAGCAGCCATGGTTTTGTAATTTCATTTGCCCAGGTGTCATGGAAACATGTGGGCTCCATCAAAGATGATTACTCTGAAGGAATCTAAAATGAAAATTAAAAATAGATTTTTACTCATCGGAGTAATGTGTTTCTGGAAGAGTCTCCCAAAAGCAACAGGTTGATAAAAATATCAACTATTACTCAGATAGAGCTTGATTTTCTGCAAGGAAACGCATGGTGTGATTGCTTATAGTGAAGGCGGACAGAAATTCGTGGTCCTGGGGATTCCTGAGGTTCTCACATTCTTTTCAAAGAAATCATACACAATTGGTAATAATTATTCAAGTACTTTCAAATAGCAGATATATTTCAGAGCTCTGCCATTGAAATGGAGATATCCATAGCCTAATGAGAACTTCGGTTCACCAGGAAGAAAAAAATACACTGAGAATAATAAACTCTGTGGAAGATGAAGAATAGTACAATAGCTGAAAAAAGTAATATAAAGACGTTAATTTTATTAAAAATCAAAATATAGTTGTGTTTTTTTTTTTTTTATAGCTTTAAAAGATGCTTGATTATTCACCAGACAGCGAATACTCACAATTTATATGTAAACTACAGACACATCGTGGTGGTTCCACAATTGTACTACTACACTGCTCCTTCCCTGGTTACCATATTAATCCTTCTAGTCTCACAAAGTCCTTGCCTTATAAACCAGCAATATGACTTCAAAGAGTCTCTGACCCATTTAAATGTAAAAGATACAGGGATTGCCTTTCCTGTGCATGTGGTAGCATAACTGTAGAAGCCTGCAGACAAAACAGACCTCAGAGAATACATGAAACATCAACAGATCTTATTATAGACAAAACATTAATTTCTTTCAAAAGATTATTTTCTAACTAATGATTCAGCTTCCTCTCCAACTGACATTACACTGTACTATGTTCTTTTAGTTTTCCTTCTATGTGTAATAGCACCTACCTACAAATATACATGTACAAACGTTCCACAGCAAATATCTAGTGTCATCACTGCAAAAGATTACAGCACAAGATTTTCTTCTTCTGTCCATCCCTTGCTCATATGTAACAAAAATAAAATGGTATTTGACTCTGTTGCTTGGTATTTAATGATTCACTTGAATGAGCTGGTTTTGGATCACAGAGCTAGAAACTGCCATTCAAAGAAAAAAAAATGATAATGGAACTGAAGAGACAGAAATGGTTTCAATAAAATTCAGATCAAATTTAGCTTTTAGGTTTAAAAGCCTTTTACTTTTTTTGAATGATCAATTTTATTATTTTTTTCGTATTTGCTAAAAGAAATCTGATACAATTTCCAATTAACATTAAATGAAAACTGCTGATACAATGAGTATTGATTTTCATTTCAAAGTTGACCTATGTATTTAACACAATTTGGACAATTCTCAAAAAATCTGAAACAACTTTGGAATGAAACATAATATTAGGGTTAAGTTAAACTGAAACTTTTCCAGAGTATCTCATTTTGTGGAAGCATCTTCTGAATTTAGCTGAAGCTGAAAGTTGTCATCCTGACTTTTTGTACTGCAATTAAAAAATATACACATGTCCATCTTTAGCCTGTCATAGAAAAATAAAAAACAACCTTATGCCTTCCCTGAAATACACGTTGGTAGAGGACATCTTACCTTTTGCTGTGTATGCAATCTTGTTAATGCCCAACAGGCATCACACGACTAAACACACCCACAAGCAGGCACAAACCGAACAGAAGGCTCTAACCTCCCACCCGCTCCCACAGAGGAGGGCAACATGACCCTGGCACGCCAAGGTTAGACAAGTAATAGGACAGCCTTGCTGGGTGTTTCATCCAGGCTTTCCTCCCTGTGGCAAAAAGCCCTTTGTAGGTAGCGAGTTGACAGTATAAAAAGAGGAAAAGACTGTTCAACCAAAACATCGTTAGAAACTGCCACCCTTAAGAACAGAATGTAATAGCAATGCATTTTGCAAATAGTCATTGAAAGTGCAATTGTTACGTGAGGAGGAATCGGATATCAAGAACATATATATCTGTTTGATGCTGAGCACAAAAATATACAACTAGAATTATTTTCTTTACTGAAACAAACAGGATGTAATAGAATAGTTCAGTTGGAAGGGCCGTACAGAGACCACCAAGTCCCACTGCCTGGCCACTTCAGGGCTAACCAGAAGCTAAAGCACACATTACCGAGGGCACTGTCCAAACGCCTCTCGCACGCTCACAGGCACGGGGCACCAACCACCTCGCCGGGAAGCCCGTTCCCGTGTGTTCGAGCACCCTCACGGTGAAGAGCTCTCTCCTCCCGGCCAGTCCGACCCTCCCAGGCGCAGCTCCGTGCGCTCCCGCATGTCCTGCCATCGGTCAGGGGGCAGAGACCGGCACCTGCCTCTGCGCTTCCCCTCCTCGGGGAGCTGCAGAGAGCGGCGAGGTCGCCTCTCAGCCTCCCGTTCTCCAGCCTCGCAACCCGGTGCCCCCAGCCTCCCCTCACAGGGCCTGCCTCCCAGCCCTCGCACCAGCTTCACCGCCCTCCTCTGGGCGCTTTCCAGGCCCTTGACGTGCCTCCTGCGTCGTGGAGCCCAGAACCGCGCACAGTGTTCGCGGTGAGGCCGCAGCAACGCTAAGTGCAGCAGGGGGACCGGCTCTTTTGACCGGCTGGCCGCGCTGTGTTTGATGCGCCCCACAACGCAGTTTGCCCTCTGGGCTGCCGGGGCGCGCCGCTGGCTCACGCGGAGCTGCTGTCACCGGCACCCCGGGTCCCTTCCTGCTGAGCTGCTCTCCAGCCGCTCGTCTCCCGGTCTGCGCCTGCACCCGGCAGCGCTCTGGCCCGGGTGCAGCACCCGGCGTTTCCCTGTGTTGAACGCCACGCCGCTGCTGATCGCCCAGCGCCCCGATCTGTCCAGATCCCTCTGCAAGGCCTCTCGTCCCTCCAGGGAGACAGCGGCACCTCCCAGTTTAGCATCGTCGGCACACTTGCTGAGGGTGCACCCCACTCCTGCGTCCAGACCGCTGAGAAGAGCGTTGAGCAGGACTGGCCCTAGAACTGAGCCTGGGAGAACACCACTAGCACCTGGCGCCAGGCAGATGTAGCCTCACTTAATACAACCCTTTGAGCTTTACTGTCGAGCCAGTTCATCACCCAGTGCAGCGTGAACCTGTTTATCTCACAGTTGGACAATAAGTCCAGAAGGATGCCATGAGGGACGGTAGCAAAGGTCTTACTGAAATCCAGAAAGATTACATATGCCGCCTTCCTTCATCCACCAAGCAGGTGACCTTACCATAGAATGAAATCAAATTACTAAGGCAGGACTTTCCCATGATGAAATCCTGTTGCCTATGCCTGGTAACAGCTTTATTCTTCACATGCCCTTCAATATCCCCCAGGACAATCTTCTCCATAACTTTTCCAGGGACTGAGGTTACACTAACAGGTCTGTAGTTTCCTGGGTCTTCTCTTATGTCCTTCTTGTAGATGGGTATAACGTTGGCCAGTTTCCAGTCAGCAGGGACCTCCCCAGACTCTCAAGACTTCTGGTAAATTGTTGAGAGGAGTCCAGCTGTAACATCCGCTAACTCCTTCAGCACTCGGGTGAATCCTGTCTGGCCCCACGGACTTAAGAACACTGAGCTGATACAGCTGTTCCCTTATAATTTTGGTGACCACAGATGGAAAGTCACTGCTCCCCCAGTCATGGTCCTCCAGCTCTGAGGTCCAGGCATCCCAACATCCGTCATTACTGTTAAATACTGAGGCAAAAAAAAGGCATTAAATGCCTCTGCCTTTCCTCCTCCTTACTTGTTAGGTGACCTTCCTCTCCAAGTATCAGTCCAATGCTCTCCTTTGACCTCTCCTTGCTGTTGGCATACTTGAAAAAGCCTTTTTTGCTGTCTGACACCACAGTGGTCATTGTCAGCTCAAGCTGGGCTTTGGCTTTTCTTATTCTCTCCCTGCAGATGCAAACTGCAGTTCTGTACTCTCCCTGTGAACTAAGACCTTGCTCACAGAAGTGGGAGGGGGAGTTCTGCCCTAATTCCAGGCAGAGTTCACTGTTCAGCCAGGCTGGTCTTCTGCCCCCCTTGCTTGGCTTGCAACACAGTGGGATTACCTGTGTTGGGATTTTAACAGGCATATTTTGAAAAGCAACCAGCTCTCATGGACCCCTAAACCCTGTAGAGCTGATTCCCAGGGGACACTAACTAGCTCCCTGAGAAGCTTAAAGTCTACTCTCTTAAAGTCCAGGATAGCAACTCAGCTGACCTTTTTTCTGATAACACCAACAATTTTGAACTCAACTAATTCATGATCACTCTGGCCAAGATGGCCACAGAACACACAACAGCTCTCTGTTCTGTGATATCATTCATCTTAAATGTTCTTTAAACAAAAGAAAAATGTTAGAGTGGATGGCAGAACACAACTGAATAGGTGGAGAATGCCCTTTTCACTTATTATACTATTATAAAACACATGAACAAGTGTCTCTATTAACAGAAAAACATGAAAAAAAGAATTGTTAGGATAATTACAAAAATACGTTAACCTGCAACACACTAATACGCTATTTCCTTTAACTTTCACACCTTTGTTTCAAACATCCCACTACAGCATCTTCTATTATCGTGCACAGTAATAAAATCGATTTGTTGTTCTGCTGGCTAAGAACAGCTTGAGGACTGAGAGCCACCCAACTCTGGAGAGCCATTAAATGAGGTGGGGAAGTGCCAATCGGGAGGATTCCAATGACAGAACGATTTCCACAGTAGCTTCACTGAAAAGGAAAGCTATGCCCAGCAACCCCAACCCCCTCCAAGGACCTTTTAGTATTTAATTAAATGCTAACTTACTTAGACTTGCAAACAGTAAAAACATTGAGTATTGCTACGATATACAACTATTTGAATGTGTCCAAAGGAGGGCTACAAAGTTGGTGCAGGGTCTAGAGGGGAAGATGGATGAGGTGCTGCTGAGGTCACTTGGGTTGTTCAGCCCAGAGATGAGGAGATGAGGGGAGGCCTCACAGCAGCCTGCAGCTCCCTCACGAGGGGAGCGGAGGGGCAGGTGCTGGTCTCTGCTCTCTGGGGACAGCGACAGGACCCGAGGGAACGGCACAGAGCTGTGACAGGGGAGGGGCAGGCTGGGGGTTAGGGAAAGGTTCTTCACCCCGAGGGGGGTCGGGCACTGGAACAGGCTCCCCAGGGACGTGGTCAGGGCACCGAGCTGGAGTTCACGGAGAGTTTGGACACCGCTCTCAGATGTAGGGTCTGATCTTTGGGCGGTCCTGTGCGGAGCCGGGAGTTGGACTCTCTGAACCTCGTGGGTCCCTGCCAACTTAGGAGAGTCTACGATTCTTTGCTGTTAGCAACTCAGCACTGACTGCTGAGCTTCAATTCCCTTTCCCTCAGAAATAATCACGTATTTGAGACTGTCTGAAGCTAGAGAATCATCTGCTTTAAAATGGGATGTGTACGTTTCACCTAACCTCGTAAAATCAGGAATTATAGCAGATTTCCAGGAGGAACTTAGGAGTTACAAAAAGATCTCCAGTTACTGTTTATTCCTCCAATATTAATAAAAATCAAAGCATTAATCCAAAAGCTGTCACAGAGAAAAAAAATTAAGACAACCTTATTTTTCACACACCAGTATTCATTGCTAGCTTGTTTCATTTTGTTTTAATTACAGAAGACTTAAATAATTTCCATAAGAGTTCCTACTTCTCATGACCACTGCAGCATGGACCCAGCTGCAATTCTGCCACTTTTGCAACAAATTCTACCACCACAACTTGGGTCCTGAGTGGGACTGATGGTCTGCAGGCTTATCTACTATCTTTAAGTATGTTTCTCACAAATGCTCCTACATTGCTCAGTTCAGGAATGTGCAGTAGAGGAATAATGATTTTTCAATACAACTTAAATTGTCAAGCGCTATGAAACCTAATCGTGTCAGTGAGCAGACAGTGTAACAGAAGCTGGAAAGAATTAACCATGGAGAGGGCCGACAGGATGGATCTGATAAAAATGCAATGCAGCAGGGAGTGGGTATCAGGTACAGAAATAGAAAAGGCAGTAAGGAATCTCTTTGAAATTAACAGAAATGGACTAATACTCAAAAAAAGAATGGCAAAAAATCCAGCTGTTTAAATTTGGAGGCAAAAGGAAAATGGTTAATACACAAAGAAAAAAGGGATGAGTTTGTAAACCTGTTATCCGTCTCTAGAGGAGAACATGTACTTAAAGATTTTTTTTTCCCCAGCAAAAAAGCTACAAATACTCCCCAAGACAAGAACATGATCTTTTCAGTTCAATGAAATGCATCACATCAGATGAATATGTGAAAAGTGTTACCAAACTATTGTTTTAACGTACCACATCAAATTATCCTGCTATTACACTCAGCAGCACGCAACTAACTACAAGCTGAAATGGCAACTTGGCAGAATGACCACGACATTACTGCAGAACTGCACTTACAAACCCAAGGTTGAAGACACCTGGAGATACAGGCACTTATCCTTTTCGCCACTGCTAAGACCCAGAGCAAACCAGCAAACCGAACTTGGTCTTCTAAATGCCAGCTTGTGAGCCCCAGTACTGCAGCTTTTGGGCTGCACCACGGTACCTCTGTGCCCAGCTAGCATCTGATGGATAGATCATAAGTTAAAACCGCCACCATCCCCACCAGGCTCAGCTCATGCTGCATTGACCTGAATTTGTTGGGGGGGGCGATTAATTTGCACTGTTCGGCTCTGAACACAGGTGCTGCATTCCCTCCTTCTCCAGAAACTCTCATTACAGACCTATAATGGGAGTACAGTGCACGTCTCTGTGGTGTGCTAATGTTCTCTGACCTTTCCCAGGCTTTTGGCAAAGGGTCTCATTCTCCTTCAGACCATTTTCTGGGAAGGAGGAAAGCAAGTCATCTGCATCTGGTCGTTAACCCAGGCTTGAAAATACCTGGCAAGTTTGCTAGAAGGGGTCATCTACCACAGCCCTTTAAGGATACAGGCCACTGGTGCAGAGAGGGGAAGGGCTCCGCTGCAGCAATTAAACCTTTACAAGGACCGGTAACAAGAAGTCACTTCGAGAAATACACGGCTATGATACACTGATGGAATAATTTCTATTCCAGGGGTGTGTGAGACACCCAGTGCTAAGGAGTCAGAGGTGTTTTGTGTTCTTGCTAAGTGTGACAGCCAGACTCTTCCGGTTAGGAAATGACAAGTGTTGTGGCATAAAGAGATGGCACAGATCAGAATTACATTCAGTTACCTGAGTCCATTTTACCATGGAGAGATGCGATTTCATGTTTACCTTTTATTCACGCTACTTGACTAGTAGGGAGAATTAATAAACACGGTACAATTTCTAATTGCTTATTCTGGGCTGAAATGATCATCTATTTTCCCTGAGGAAAAAAGGGAACCATCTAGTCTTCATACCTAAACAGGACTTCCCTGGTATTCCCAAACACCCACAGAAGTCGTTTGCACATGGAATAAGGCAACAGCAGCTGAAATACTGAAGACTACGACCACAAAATTTATAGCCAAAATTTATTTCCACATCAATGTCAAATTCAGTATGTTGGCACAACTGTTAAATGTTTCAGTATTTCCGCACTATATGGCGGTGCTGATCTTCAGAAGCTGCTCTTCTTTCCTTACTTCTCGGTAATTATTTTGAAGAAGCAAATACCCTGCTGGCAAGGGGCACTTGTAACTGTAATGCCAGACCACAAATTGAATAGCAGCCTCTGCAGAGAAGTGGCATTTCCTACGCCCGTAGTACCCATAGCAACAAGAAAACTGGCTCCTAGACAGTATTATCTGAGGATCAGAAAGCCTCAGCTTCAGAAATCAAGTCACTTAATCTGGACTCTCCTGTACAAGCATTAGAATACAATCTATCTTCCAGTCTCTTCAGGAATAGCAGTTCAGCACACTCACAAATCACAGAATACTGCAGGCTGGAAGGGACCTCCAGGAAGCACTGATCCAGTCCCCCACACTCCTAAGGCAGGGCAAACTTCAACAGCAGATCGGGCTGTTCAGGGTGTCCAGCTGAGGTCTAAATCCCAACACGCAGATCCCTCAACCCCTCTGACCAACCTTTCACTGTTTCACCACCTGGATTGCAATTTTCTTGTCCAGTATCTCATCAGAATTTCCCGTGATGTAATTTTAAATTTCTACGGCTCCCTTGGACCTCTGTAAGGATTTGTAATGATTTAGACTCTTCATCCCTAATTTCATCCACTAAGGAAAACCAAGATGTTTTCCAACCATATTGTTGGCTGCCATCAATCTCTAAAATTATTTCAAACTCATGCAACCCTAGAGTAACCCTACTTACAAAGAATCTACCTATAGTCAGACCGAATACATTATTGGTTATGACTCAAGGCATTTCAAGTTAATAAGTTTAAATTCTGCATGTCTAGCTCTGCATTTTTATATGAAGTTTAGTAGTACTTACTAGAAATTATGCGGGGAAAAAAGCTGAAACCTGTTAATCAAAAGAAACTTAGTGCTCAGATGAGAAAAATAGAAAGGCTCATGAGCTCTACTGGGTTACTAACAAAAACACAATTAAAGGGCAATTAAAAGTTACAAAACTGTGTTTGCAGAAAAGCTTAGTTAATCTTTTTTCAAACACATCATGAGCACAAAAAAAAAAAAAGCTTGCCAAGGAGCTTGTACAGCCAACAATCAAACCTTAGAAAAGAAATTCAGAGAATGATGTTTTCCAATGTATGAGCAAAAATCCTTATTTATGGGTGACTTCTCAAAGGATCTATCACAATTACTGGCAGAATAGGCAATGTGATAAACAAAAAATATTTAGTTGATAACAAATCACCAGAACGGGGCAACATGCAGTATTTCTAAAAGACCTCACCAGTGCAACAATGAATTACATTTTGTAATACCTTATTTAAAAATGCTCATGTGTCAAAGACCTGAAAGGTAGCACATATAATATTAATCCAGTTTTAAAGGCTTTGAAGAGACCAGGAGAGCTAACAAGATCATTACGCCTGTCTGTACCAGGTAAATTGGCAGAAGTGATAGTAAAGAACAGAATCAGTGTACAAAGAAACAGATTCAGGGAAGGATGGCAGATGCTGATCAAGTGAATGAAGCAGTTCCCAGAGAAAGAACAGCGTCATGGACCAGCACTTGTACAGCTGGGAAAGGGACAACTGACGGGAGATACAAGACAGGCCTGTAAACAAGGAAGTCACGCCAAGAAAGAGTAGGACACAATCATTCCCTGCCTTCCCCGACTGACAATGACCAGTACACAATACTAACTTTTTCTTCTGTTTGGCAGACATATTCAGAACACAAATGTTTTTCTGCTGTTTTAAGATTTTCAGTTATTAAAAAAAAATGCAATCCAAGTGGCATCAAATGAAATTACATAGTGGCAGATTCAAAAGAAACGAAAATTGATAGTTCCTCACTCATCATGCCATTAATCTGTAGAACTTTTTGAGGTAGGATATTGTGGATTCTAGGAGTTTACACATGCTCAAAAAGCAACGGGGCAAATTTACATGAGAAAAGTCTCCACATAATCAGGCACTGCTGCTGGCCCAAAACACTGCTGAGTCAAAACGTGCTGAAAGCCTGAAGAATGTTCTGGAAAAGGATGGCACTATACTTGCATGATACTGCTGCTCTTCTCAAGGCAACTGGTACTAGCTGCTGCTGGAAAGGGAATGCTGTATTACCTGGATGCTTGGTCTGATCTGGTAGTTTCTGTGTTCCAGGCTACTGATGGTTTGGTTTGTCTTTTCTGGTAACTCCAATTATAATCAAGAAAATGCCACAGAAGTTCTAGATTAGATATTTTTAAAATTGGTTTCTCTATTAATTATGAAGGCATTAAGTCTGTTAACTTCCAAATTTTAGTAATATAATGAGCTGATACAAAACATCAAAGCCAGTAAACTCCCCAGGCTTTAAGTCTGACTGAAATTAACATTTTTGTTAGATTAAAGGGTTAAATTAGATATTTCCCAGTTTCTCAACCTTGGAATTTGTAGAAGAGCAGTAAGAGAAATTAAACCATATGAAAAGGTCTTTAAATGTTATTAAAATCTATTATCTAGATGTGTAATTAATACCTACCTAATTATAACCCAAATTCCTAGTTCAAAATTCAAGCTGGACACTACACAATGAGAAGCTTTCCAGTGTTTGCATTAAGCTTTTTTCCTAGTAAACCTTCAATTGTTTATGAAAACACCTAGAACAAAAATGTTCTTGCAGTATTTTAGGATTTCACTGCTGGAAATCCAAGGCTAAGGGATTAATAATAGCATAAAAATCAAAGAGAAAGGTTGTGAGTTACACCAGTCATTTATTCTTACACTGGTTCTTTAAATATTTCTTTTAAAAATTTTAATACATAGTTTTCATTAATCTTTTTAAAAAGGCATTTGAACACAGTGACGGGGCAGGAGAGTGCAAGACACTGGGCATAATTGTAACCGAGTCCAACAGAATAAAAAGACTTTTTCACACAATCAAAAGATCTTAAGAAAAAGCGTTATTAGCAGAAAACAAAGACAGTAGAGCTGTCAAAGCAGAAGACTAAGCAAATGCCTCCTCCTTGCAGCTTTCAGAAAGGAGAGTTAACACCTTGTAAGAGTAATAGAAGCCTGGCCAAGAGCCCAGGTCTCTGCTGCTACAGGTCATGACAGTCACCTAACGCTACAGACAACCACAGCAGGAATTATAGATTAGGGAACTTCAGAGACTGACCGGTTATGACCCCGAACACAAAAGAGACAAGGAAGAAGCTGAGAAATATCTGCAGCACTACCGAAGATGAAAATTATACTTGTTCAATAGAAGCCCAGCAGAGGAAGTCCACATGAAGAGCATTCTCCCCAGCTGTTTTTCAGATGGCTGGAACATAGGATAAAAACATGAAATGGCTGGCCAACAACACAGCAGCTGTAACAGTGCATCGCTTTCAATACAACGTCTCTGGTTTTTTGGGGGGGCTTCATATAGTACACGTTCATATCATGTCAAAACATCATGCCAACCTTATCTCAAAATCAAGGTTATAGCCTTCCTGATGTTAAAAGAAAAGAGAATTCTAGATAGATATGCATTATGGATCAATGTGATACAAAAGAAGCATAGAATTAGCTACTTACTGGATGAGGTAATATTTCAGTTCACCATTCTGCTCTTATAAGCAGAACTACCACAAAGAAAATCAGCACCGGTTTTGGCATAAACAGATTTCTGGTAATGTGGCACATGTGACAGCACGATGAGCTAGAAAACAATGTGCTCCAAATCTCCGCAAGACTCGGCTACAAATTTAACGTAAACAGAGAGCAGTGAGTGGGAATGCAAAAGAGGAGATAGAGGAGATAATATGTAAAAGCAAAGTAGCACGCAACCTTTAAATCTAGAACAAAGCAATTGAAATTGGTATGCAGAATTATAGGGAATTACTGAGGCTTCCTCAGAAATGGTAAGTATAAATGCTGCCTCTTCTAAGAAAACCAAGAAATCCTTCAAGCAAATTATCATTTAAAGAATAAGGAAAGAAAGAAAACTGGGCATAAGGCAACAACAAAGCTGGGGAAGAGCATCGGATCAGATCAGTTAGGAGAGTTTGGATAGAAAAGCTCAGGTAATACAACCTTAGAGGAATCAATATATGTAAGCAGATCGAGCCACAATTCCATGCCAGAGGACACACACAATGCAGCACTGTATCAACACCCGAGGAGACCATCACAGCTTTACAAAAAGGTACAGTATGTGTAACTTCCAGCACTGTGATGACAAAGATAAATGCAAAAGCTTCCCAAGCACCAGGAGTCAAGACTGGCACCAGGAAGGCTTTAAGGTCTTGTAGCCAGGCCCATATCGGACAGATCAGCACCGCACAGTTATTTGCACAACAGGTCGTCTCTGTACACCTGCCCATCAGATTTTCTTCGGGGCTGGGAAGCTGCCCAACCCTTAGATGAAGACCATGGTCATGATTCAGTCCCTCTGCTTTTTTTTTTTTTGTCATGTATTTAATAATTACGAGTCAACCACTGCTATAAAATAATTCATTAGGGGCATTACTTGAGAAATTCCCTCAACATCAAGCCCCCTGAAAAGAGGGCTATGCTCCTTGGACATGTACCAGAACAAGACTGATTCCCTCTGAGAGCACCTGTTTGTTGGAGCCTCCTGTTCCGAATCAGCGTGACTTTGATAATTTCCTTAAGAGACAAATGGATGAGGATTAGTCTCCCTTTGGAAGCAATCCTGTTTGCTCATCCCTGAGGGTAATGGAAGAGAAAGGCACTCTAACTGTACGGGTCCAAGCACAGCTAGGAGATGACTACTGACAGCAGAGAAATGGCATGGCGTGACTCATCAGTAACGCACACCGCAAGTCTGAGTTTGGGCAAGGAGAGCTGGCTCACCTCTAGCCTTACGGACCAGAGAGTTTCTAGATCAAATTTAGGGAATGATGCAGTCTGAGCCTGAAGTTTTTAAAATGGAAAATTAAGAACAAGACACAGATATAGGCTATATACATATATATATATATATGTATGGGTTTAGCCCCAAATCTATTTTACAACATACAGAGAATAGCAGACAAGGCAGCAGTTGCCCTATATCAAAACCAGACATTCCAGAAAGTTTTTTGCTTGGCTGCTTGTTTTTTTGGGGGGGTTGTTTTTTATATTTTCGAGGGAAGGGCATAGAATTAATTTCCAAATCAGTATTCTATAAATGACAAAATATTTTAATGTACAGGCATGTATAAACATGTCAGCTTCAGTACTGTGTTATTTTTGTGCTGCTTTTATTCTTCCTGTTGCCTGTGTTGCCTTTAACTGGCTAAGCAGGAAAACACAGAATGAGGAGCTATCTAGTTTCTCTATCTAAGCAAGACTTCCTAACACAAGGCAACCAAATCTAGCAGTGAATTCAACACAAAGAAAAAACACTTCCAGAGAACGCTTCTTCTGCTTTCGCAGTTTCTGCACTGATTAAGGACTGGCTCGTGTGACTTCTCTTCATCTGTACATCATTGTCCATCATACAAATGCACCGAGCTCACATCCTTGACCTGTTGAGAAAGCTGCGTTGGATTTTAGTAACAACAGAACAGCTGTCCGCGATCACAGAAGTCTTGATGTGGCTCTTGAACCCATCCTTACACCACGTGAATGGCAGGCACGTCTAAAGGTTAGTTAACTCATAATGAAATGATCGCAGAGTATTACAGAAGTTTAACGTTTCAGGGTTAACATTAATCTGTAATTTGTAAAGTGGTTTGTACTACCAAGTTTTATTGACTTTATTGGAGCAAGGCCTTGACTGATGAGAGAGTTCCTTAGGCTGAGATTGGGAAGTGTTAAAAATACTGACCCACGCATTCTAACTGAATTTTTAGGTACCATATACTTTACTGGATTCACTGAATGGAAAGCAGTTACAGCCTGTTACATCAGCTCCAGGCAGCAGTGAAAAGACAGAGGTTACAAAAGGATGCATGTGATCTGCAGTCCTAAATTAATACCATTTAAATAATAAAATGACAAAAGATTTAAAAAAATATTTATAGCTCTCGTATTTCCTGTCTCTGAGAAGCTGTGATTAAAGAAAGCGCACAGTTTGGGGGGTTAGCAGTGAAAACGTACTTTCAGAAAAACTGTAAAAAATAGGAAACCAGGTAGTCAGTCAGTCTCTCATAGAGATAGTTATATATTCATGTACATATATATATATATACACACATATACACACACACATATATATATTTGCCTTTCTAACTGAGGGTTAACTGATTTCACATTGCTTACCCAAATCAGACAAGTTTTCAATTGATCGACACTGTGACACTAGCTTCTGAACTTCCTTTAAATTAGTGGTATGACACAAATAACGTCCTAAAAGATCACATTCAAAACTTTTGAGCACTGCTAGCACAATGCCCTAGCCTGTAAGTGGACTTGAACAGGGTCTGCTGCAGTCTTGTAGCTGTGTTTTAAAAGGGAGAACCAAGCTTGGGTGCTCAATTCAAATTCCGTTATTCATACTTCCCATTTGCCCTGGATAAAATCATCTAAGCACTCTAACCTTGTGTAGCTACCAAAGACAACACTGCTGAGCAAGACCAAAGCAGAGGCTTCTATTCTCACGAGCTACAGACATGTAATAGCTCTTTGAGACTACCCCACATAACTTTGGCAAAAGCCCTAATTGATGATTCCAGCAAGTATCAGCATAAAAGCATAATGTTTATTAAGACAATTAGTTCACTGGAGCAAATTATGCCACCATTAATTCTTCCCTACGACCATCTTATTACGAAGGCACCAGAAAACAGAATTAATGAATCTTTAAGTGACCCTTCTCCCAGAGATCATATTAACAGTGTGGTCACTGTTACAAGAAATAACCTTCAAGGAATCCTGTCAGAGCTACTGACAGCTCTGTAAGGTTTCACCAGCATCATGCTGTTATGTGTTCTGAAAAGAGATAAAGTGTGAATCTTATTAGAGGTCATTAATGCAGAAGATCACACAAGCAAATTTCTGCCGAAAGACACACTGATACCACTTCATTCACTTCAGGGCAGGGGTTGGGGAGAAGGAATAAAAAAAGGTTGCACATTCCATACACACATAACTGTCCATATAGAGTTGGGTTTTGTTTCTTTTTGTTGGTTTTGTTTTGTTTTTTTCCTAAAGGAGTATCAGTAGTTTCCACACAGTGGCAAGACCAAGAAGAAATGAAAGCAAGATAGGTGTGGTTTTTGTTTGTTTTTAAATTGGGATTGTCACACTAGAGGTTTCCTGGCAGAAGAAGACTTTTAAACCTGAGACTGAGGGGATGTAGACTATTCCCCCTTGGACACCTCATTCAGTATTTTCACTTTCTGTGACCCAAAGTACTTTGCATCAGGACACTGATGTAGCATGGTGCTACACACACCCACCCACACACACATGCACACCCACACACACACCCACACACCCCGAGGAACCGTTTTTATCTTCACAGCCAGGAAAGAGCCTAAACCTTGGCTAATCGACTCTGGATGAGTGGCCCAGTCAGTGGTGTTGGATAAAAAACAAGTAGGGAGAAATGGAGGAAGGAATCAATTATTTTTGGACTATCTGAAAGTTGTTGGAGATCACTCCTGTCCTGCACTAACTCATCTAAAGACAATATATCCAACTTGTGCACTTTCCAGTTGTGGCAGGTTTTATCATGACAACATTTCTTCACTAAGATTTTGAACAAGCACGAAAATAAAATGAAATAGCAAGCTTAACAGTATATAGCCACATTAATGCTTGTAACTAAAAACTACTGATTACGTTTTTCTCACAGTTTGCATTTACAGATCCCACAGAATTCTACAGAGTATAAAGAGAATTAGATATAGATATGTTTGAGTTACATGCTGCCTACAATTTTAAGTTATATCCCTATGAGATTAACGTAAGGTTTAGAACATGCAGTCAGAGCTGCTGTTATGTTTTAAAGGTATTCACCTGCCAGAGTCATAAATTTTTTTGGAAGAGCAATGAAACCAAACTGTATCTAAAGCTGAAAAAAATATACTAATCTGTTATTTAGTAAACATGTACCCCAGTCAGCATTTCTACTAATCTCCTATTATTCGCACACAATTGGCAGTATATCTTCACAACATGTGACCCAGTAATCTCGCCTACAGTACTATACAATAATATTGACACATCAACAAAGCAAATCCAGCTCCTTGTACCACATGCTGAAGTAGCACAGTTTGTGTGAATTTGAGTTTAAACTGGTATGCTCACAAATGACTTCCCTGAGAAACTCTAATAAAACCAAGATGGTAAGAAATAAGGCTGTGACATGATTCTCAAAAAACCAAAAAAAATCTGAGTATGGCTCATACACCAGCTGATCCTCAGTAAATCAGCAAAGCTTTGAGGCAACAATCTGAACTTACATTAGCTGAAAATGTTGGCCCTTAAGCCTTCACTCCAGTGAGCAAAATGAGAGAACAGGGATCTGACTTGAGAATAAAGTGTCAACTTTTGAGCTTAATTTCCCATCGTATCCATGGGCCAGAATCTTAATATTATTGCAACTACTGTTCTTCACATAAATCACGAGAGTATTTCTGAAGCGTAAGCCAGCACACAGAGGCAGCCCATCTCTGAAGCAGGAGACTCAAACCCAGAGCGCTGATCTATACGAGAAATACCGTTTATCATACACTCCACAGTGCCTCTCAAAGCAAGAGGCAGTTTGCTGCTGCAACGTTAACCTTGCGTGCTTCTTTTGCCCAGAGGAGCACTGCCCTACTCTTAAGGCACTTGTGTCTAATTTTGTTGTCTACCACTGACTACTTGTGTCTAGAAGTTCAAGAGAGCTTCACCAAATCAAGTACTAACTTTGAGAGTTCTCCGAAATGCTTTCTCGCCTTTTCCTCTCACGCATTCATTCACCATATAGAAACTGCTAGATATTTATACCCTTGGATCGTGTGTTCACACTATCACAACTGCATGTATTAATGCTTCAGTGGATCTGCAGTCAGCACATGGAAGCACTTCAACAGTTCATGCGTTTGCGATGCTTCAACTGGAGTCAAGTATGAAAGTGGCAGGAGAGTTTCTCCAGCAGGTACATGTCCTCTGTACAATAGCCAAATTCCACTACTGTCTAGCAGCATCAAAATTCCCATCATCTTCATATACCTAGTACTACTCCCACAAAACGCCACTCTAGCTTTCTGGAGCCAAAAGACTTTTTTTTTTTTTTACTGGTATTGGCATCCTCGCTTACAACACTTCCAAGTGGAAGAGACAGCAGACCCTCCTCCACAGGCTGCTGGGCAGAGAACTCGGACTGCAGCAGTGCTTCCCGCAGCAGCCAAGCAGCCCGTCGGGTGAGGACAAGCTCGGCTGAACAGGCAGCTGCACATCCGCTGCCACAGAAGAGACCCTGGATGGTCTATGTCACCTAGGGCCCTGTGGGATGTACAACCCCTCCAAACAGACTCTGTAACCACAAAAATAAGTTACAGTATCTGTTAAAAGTCACCTGCCTTATCCACCACGACTATAAAGCTATTCATGCACCCTGAGATGCCCGCTACTTTGAACTGTGTGGCTCAAAACCCCCTGATACTTTTTACTACTTTTTCTTTGTACTTTCCACTATGTAGCTGCCTCAAACCTAGAGACTGATTTTTTGATTTTTGTAGCCAAGTCCTTCCCTAATGGATCAAGTTTCCAGTTAAATACTGAAAAAGGGTTGGGTTTTTTTTTTTAAATCACATCAGTAACTGCAAGGTGAAACTCGGAAACAACAAATTACATCCTCAGTTTGAGTTTGTCTGTGACTTTTTCTGGAATTACAAAAACTTTTTTTTTTTTTTTAGGGAAATACATTGCCAGGCAAGACCAACAGAGGTCTCCCTGGAGTTGCTACATCTGTATTTCTCACCATGGGTCTACAGCAGTTGCTGCAGTCCAGTCCCAAGTGAAAATCCTCCCTCTAGTTCCCAAATTCGACAAAGAGGAGGTGCCCTTGCATTTCGGCGTTGCAGCCATATAGTAGACTTCAACAGGGAGGCATGCACACTAGCCACAAGCCGCATTTTCATGCTTTGTATCTCATTTAGAGTAAGATGACATTCTGAGGCAGGCAATGCAATCCAAACACTTTAACAAGGGCTCCTAATTTAATCTTGATTTCAAGTGTCACATTCATAACGCAAATGATTTTTTCTTTTATTCCAGCTGTTATGTTTTTCTGTTTTCTGTTTAACTACTGTTTTTTAGTTACCCATTCGTTTCACACATAAAGCTTCCCCTAAGCAATCCCTACATAAAGGGCTAGGTCCGTTTTTCACTTAGCTTTCTCCTTCTGTTGCAGTGACTGGGATTCTGGCCACAGCTTTTAATGCAAGAATTCCTTCACCGAAAAATTCCTGGTAGACAACTCTTGCTGTTTCACCTAAACAAGCTCTGAGCTTCCAACACCTTGCTGCCAGGGGCCAGAGATGGTTTCTACATATTTAACTTTTAATGGATTTTTCTTCGATAATCACGTCCAATTTCTCCTCACATCTACATGAATGCAAGCCAGCAATGCCACAGCTCACTGTGTCCAGAACCACCTTCTTTTGGTTGTTTTGAATCTGCAAGCCTTTTAAGACGCAGCCAATGACAACTCCCTATACGTCCTCTTTGAGTTGCTCATAATTTATTAACTTCTATTGTAAACACACCAAATCGCTGCTTTTCAGGCATAAAGAGCCAGAGACTTATTTGCTCTGTACACAGAAGTCATTCTATGGCTCTGATAATCCCCACTTCTCTGAACCCATAGAGTCTGGAAACAAACACAGCAGAGATGCACTCTGGCTAATTTTTCATCCTCCCCAAAAATTCTGACATTGTTTATATTTTTGATAGCCAATTAACACTGAACTGACATTTCTGTCAAAACACCTAAAATAATCACAAGCTCTTTCAGCTTGTTCTAACGTTACTCTTACAAGTAACATTAAGTTACTTAAGTTCAAAAGACAATTACAAAAACAGTGCATGCCTCTATTATTGAAGTACATGCCCCATTGCTATTACTCTTTCTGTATAAGAAGATATATTTTAACACTTTTTTCTCCCAAAAGCAACTTAGGCCATCAGTTAAGACCACCTACCTTATTACATCTCTTTTCCTGTTTGTTAACACAGGAAAATACACTGAGAATTTTTCCTTGAGTTTACTTAACACAAAAGAATAAATACCCTCTCAAAGAATAAAAACTCCTCAAAATTTTCTTCCACATTTTGTCAACTTCTCAAAACAATGACTCATCTGCAGCCTATAATTCAAAATGAGGTACAATCGATAATTGCAGGTTTTTGTTCGTTTTTCATTTTATAAACTGCTACATTTAAAATTTTTGCATGAAGCTTCTCAAGCTTTTTTTTTCTTTTTTTGGACCACTGTTCTCTGAAGCAGTACAGGTTGACTGCGCATCAACTACGTACATTTTATCTTTTCCCTAATTGTAATCACTGTAACTTTCACCCTATATTCTGATTTAAACTCTTTTCACTTTTGCATATTCTGAGTCTTCCTCCACTCCCTTACTACTACTGTTAACTCCAGGTGTTCAAAATCTCATGTGACAGACCACCAAAAGAAAAAAAAAAGTGAAAACCCTCAGTTATGTAAAAATAAATTGGGATTTTTTTACTGTCATTCTGCTAAGCCTTATATTTTTTAAGCTTTGTTATGCTTTTCTTTGCAACTATGAGGCTTGCAGACCTGCTTTTAATGACAGCTGTGGTTCACATGATTATATGGAACTAGGAGCCACGATGGAAAAGACGACTTTCTACAGTACAGTTTGATGAACACTAGAATTGTATTCTTAATACCTTTGTACTGTAAGAAAAGCACACAAAAATCAATACAGTCCAGGTTCTGCGGTCATCTGGTATACTTCTATTCACAGTGTTTCTCAGCGACTGCTCACTTTTCTCTGGAAAAGACTCAGTACCAATGAAGGACCACAACTTTGAACTCCTTCATGAAGCTTCATCTTCAGAACACCGCAACAAACCGTAACAGCCTGACAGTCTATGTGCCTAAGTACATGAGAATACTCTGAGAAAAGTAGATTCTACTCCCGAAGCTCGATCAAAAGAAAGCAGCACCTTCCTATTCATCAAGTGATTATTGTATAATATTTATTTTTAGAAGGCCTGAAACAGTCTTGATCTTCTAGTCACCAAAGCTACCCCAACCCCCATCAGTCTACTAGGTGTTTCTCATAGTTCATGATGCCCCAAATGCCTCTCAGAACTGAAAAACCTGTCCCTCATAAACAATAGCACACAGACCTTAAAGGTCATCACATAACTGAGAACGCATCATCAAAATACGACGTACTTGGACAAAGTTACAGATACAAATCTTTTCTTTACCATACTCCTCATCCTGTACAGTCACTGCTAAGCCCTAATTATTTAGCTATTGCACCAAGTGCAAAAGTGACATTCCAAGGTAATGGAAGGCTTTCAGTATAATAATCATCCACATTCTCCTATTCGCTACTTTCTGAAGACTTTCTTCTATGCCAGGAATTTCCCATTCTTTCCTCTTGTTTTTGTATAAGCATTAAAAATCTCCAAATTCTTCTACTTCACATCACAAATGTCATCTACCAGAAACAATTCTGCAGACTAAGGAATCCTTACAGCAGATAAACTCTAGCTGGATTGTTAGTTTTAGACTAACAACTTTTAAATGCTTCATATTGAGATTAATGTGCAAAACAGCAGCATCTTTGATGCATTAGAATAACCATTTATGATGTCCTGAAACTACTAGAATCCATGTAAAGAAAAGGTAAGAATATTATAGACTCAGGAAAAGATACTATAGGACTAAAATATGTCAGATTAAGTAGTGAAGAAAGTAAACCGTACTAAGTAGCCAGCTAATAATAATTAATGCAAGTTGTTTACATGATGCAGGTACCTATTACCCCAGACTCCTTCCTGACGCTGTAATACTAACTAACATTTGGAAATCAAGAATCAGGTGACCAAAACTGAGCCCCAGCAAATACAGCCATTTTAATGGGTTTCTGACTTTTAAACTATTTTGGGTCGTTTTCAAGCTTTATCACAACAGGATAGATACTTGTCACTTTCATTTCTTTGGATCCCCACAGACTCCTGTAATCATTTTTATTTGCATTAAAACTGAGCTCTTTAATAAGCAAAATACCCTCAGATATTTAGAATTTTCTGACTTAGGAACGCTGAGTCACACTAACGTCTACACCCACAGATGACTACTTATGTGCCATGAGACGGTAAAGGGAAATGTACCACACATTGTACAGAATACATTTTCCAGGTATAAAATAGTTTAAAAAAAAAAAAAAAACCCTACAGGCAAAGAAAGAGGGGGAGAGAGAAAATGCATGCACAAGAATAAACTGGACTTATTAGATTAGAATAGTAATTTTATACTACTAAGCCTTTTTTTTTCCCCAATGTCCTTAATGGTTACTGTAAGATTCACATGCTTTAACATTGATGTTTTACCACATTTACATAGATTTAAGGTCCATAAAGACATAACTAAAACATAGTGTAAGGTCAAAATACAAAACCGCTGTACAGCCATGTTTGATACTGTAAAATCTAAGCAGCAGCAGCATTCCTCAGTGCCGTATTTCTATGAAGCAAGGTGCCAGTGGGTACGGGTCAGAGCCGTGAAGGAAGGTGACCAGGCGCACACACAGGGCTGGGAGGCAGCACAAGCAGGGGCACTGCTTCAGCCTCAGCTTCAAAGCAGTCCCCAGGCGAAAGGAGGGGCAGGCCTTCGAAGGCTTCCAGCCTTCTTCACTACAGCTCTTACCAGCCACAGAGCTGGCCGTGGCCACGGCCAGCTGAACTCTCTCACTTTGCCAGTTACACCCCGAGAAGAATGTGCCCTGGGTCCTGACAGCAGCTGCAGAGGTCATTCACTAAGGCACATGAGAAGGAAATTATTCAGTACATTAAAGTACCGACAGGCAATCCTTTGTCATCTGTGCCACCCCCCCGTGTACACTGTAGTAACTAGGTCTGAGTCACCTTTACAACATGCACAGTACAGACATATATAAGCAACTCACCTGCTCCTCGTTACCAAGCATTAAACCTACTTGATATCTTCTTTGGATCAAGCAATTTTACTCCTAAAACTCTGTTGTATTACTAGACATTTCACAACTTCTTAGCCCTCCATTATGGACCGATACAACAGATTATAATCTTATATAGCAGTAGACTTTACTGAACACAAAACATATTTGATGATACCAGTAACAGTTCATACCTAAATACACTTTCTGCCCAAAGGCATTTAGTTTTCTCTTTAAAAATTGACTCATGTATACAACCATTTAATCTATATAACATTCCACTAGAAAAAATGATGAAATTCAGCATAGGCTGCTTCTATATATATACACATACACAAAAATAACATGTACATATGTGTGTGTAGAATTCACATTGATAAAACTGTAAATAGTTGACTGTATAATCGGTGTCACAGCACATTGGTGTCAATAGCAGATTTTCAAATCGATTTTGTTGCTTTACAATTTTATATTTGAAATGCATTGTATACTAACTGTATAAATTTGGCAGTAGTTATGACATGAGAGCATGGGAGCGGCTCTGACTTGCTAATGCAAGTGAATTTGTGAGAAATCCTGAGAAATGAACACTCTAGGTTACTTAACACCACTTCCCCTCTGTAAGATTACAGACTACTAAACTACTGTTCATTGGGAAGGAGTCACCTTTAACGCCCTGGTTCCGCCTCAAAATGCTACACATTAGACAGGTATGTCTGTTCCATAAACGTCGCTATTTCACTTCTTGTAAATCCTAAGTAAATGGTTCACATAAAGACATATTTTTGCTTCTTTATAGAAGCTCTTGTTTTTTTTAAGGTGTTCTCACTAGCCTTCATTTCACCCTTTAATGGTGTATCCAAAGGCTATGTGTTTAGGGGAAATCAGTAACGAACTCACTAACCATGCATCAATAAATGACAATTGCACTTCACCCTCCCTACCCACATTTTTCAGTTTGGAGTTGAAAGACTTTTAGCTGCATTATCCCTATTCTAAAGAAAAGGAAAAAAAAAAAAGTTAGCTAGGTGGGTACTGGGTATTTCTCCTCCTAATTATTTTTAGATATCTAAGTACTGGAGTTCTATGTTTGGTTCATGGACAACTCCATGAAACATAGAAAGTTCTTATCAACCAAATTTTCCACATTGCTAGCTTTTGGGGATGATTTTTGTCCATTTTTGTTATTTTCATTATTTTACAATTGCTTCGGTCTCTACATTCCTATGCCAACATCACATGCTTGCTCTTTAATTTCCTGCCATCGAATTCTTAATACAGTATAGTATACTACTAATTTTTTCTGAATGATTTTTTCTTCTTTGTCTTGGAAAGTGTCCACTTGTCCTTATCCGTAAGTTCAAATGTTGTCAGGTTTAACGTGATGAGAGTAAAGATTTACTGGGCTACTGCTGAATAAGTTTTTTTAAACACTTATTTACAATCCCTATCTTATGTTCTGGTAAGCTATTTGCTTACACCAAAAGATAAGTTGTAGTTTGATTAAAGATAGCTATTTTTCCTACACGGAAAAAGTAGATAAGGTACTCTGAAAATAGCTTAAGATTTTACACTTTATAGTGTTCTCATTCAGAGTAGTGAATGCTCCCACATGTGGATTGGTGCAGTTAGTACTTGGCTGAATGAAGTTCTCAGCGATCACCAAATCAGGGTCTCTACATGAGCGATCCGTGTCCTGTTACACTTAGTGCTAAACAGACTAGTAGTTAATGGTGCTGCTTATATGTCACCTAGAGTGAAGGACTCATCAAAAAATATTGGGAAAATAACTGTAAGGCCCAAGTAGATCTAAAAATATATCGAATATTATACTAGCAATGAAAAGAACCATTTAAACACAGTATACTTAAAGCAGCAGCAAATTCAAATAAAAGGAAATGATTACTGCGAGTTTTGCTCTACTGCTCTCTTCATTCCTTTACCAAAAGTTGAGCGTGACACAAACATCTTTGCTAAGGTTTTAATTAGCTTTGTGTCTGTGATATAAGTTAAAAAAAAAAAAGGCAAACAGAATACATGACAAATGTGAAAGTACATGAAGTGCTATCATACTCATTCGAAGTTTAGCCTTGAATATGAAGCCAATTGTTCAAAAACATCAAACTTGAAATAAGGAGTTACAGAAAAAATGTGTAACATTGGCATACAAAGCTCAAGCAACATATTACTACTGAATGTGCTGACAATTAGCTCTTGTAAAATACTATCTAATTTTAAATGGATAACTAACTTACAAATAAATGGTTCTAGCATTACAACCAATATCCCTCTTGCTCAGCAGACAATAATTAGAGGCCTTGTGAAATGGTGCTTTGAAAACCATTGCTTTGCCAGGCAAATCAGTTGATTGTATCAGAAACTGAAGTAAATGCTTGTTCACAAAAGGAGCATTTCCAATAGCCTGATCACTAGGATCACTTGGGAGTCATACACATTCAGTGACGGTAAAGATTTAGCTTGCTATTTATTACCTTTTTTGCTTCTTAGGCTAGGGAAATTGGTCTACAGTGGAGAAAATAGGAGGGTGGGTTGGCTACCCTAGTGCACACATAGTGTACAGACAGTTGCACACACAGTCACACATCAGATTGCCAAAAAGGAAAATTCAATCAAATGCAGAGTTTATGTCCAGAGAAAAAAAAACAAAATACAGCATTGTGTGAGCCTCTGTGAAGAAAATTAACTCTGTCCCAGCCAAAACCATGACACTCTGATACCATGGATGTGAAAGTACGCAAGCCACAAGCTGAGGCCAGGGAGATAAAGAAAACATCACATCACAGACATTCAAGACGTTATTCTTCTTGTTTGTCATTTATAAAAGCTGGGACAAAACTGAGTTTTTAAATCCTTCTCTATGATATTAGGGCAGGGAGTCAGAGTTTATACTCTCAGGACAAGTTCTGATTATTGCAAGACAGTGTAATGAAGGAAATGCACGTTTCACCCAACAGCTCAACTACCTTAGGGGTTAGGTTTCATACATCTTTTTCACTGGATTTGTCTACTGGATTTCATAGGTATGAAATATGTCTGCAGGAGTTAAGACATTTTATTCACAGAATTCTGGCGTTCAAACAAGTTTCATGCATCTACTTCCTCACAGGAAAAACAATTTCTTTTCCTGTAAATCCTGTAGCTACTGGGTAACATCCGAGTATGTTCGACTAGCCCAGCCTGCAGTAGTCTTCCATGTGCTTGTACAAATAATATAGTTCAAAACAGAATACAAACACAGCACTCCACCTATTGTCTGTCAGCCCAGCAATACACAATCGGACACAGCTGAGGGAACGTTTTCAAATGAGTAATCTCTATACTAACCTACAGCTGTTACTGTAAAACATCAGGATCAAGTCCAAGTTGCAGATTCCTCACTTCCATGAAAAGGGCAGTGCTCCTGCAAAACACCTTTTAGGCACCCAACAGCAAGCCATCGCTGATCAAGTATGGCTTCCACCGAGCTTGTGGGATCAAGTTTCCGGTTTATAATTGAGTAAGAAACTAATCACAGGAATTACTATCTTGCAATGTATATGCATCAGCTGAACTGACGTTGGGTGTAATTAGAGGTCACATTCTATTAAAGGCATAGCACGTAGCTAACAAAGCAGGAAAAGGGAAATGCACATGTTAAATGGTAAATATAAATGTTAAAAGTATATGTCAGACTGAGATACTGTAATACAAAAAAGTTGACTAACTGCCACTCTCTATCCATTGTAAAACAAATCTTAAAATTTGAAGCCATTGTCTACTTTATTTAATCAAAAATAACCAAAATTTAGTTGTTCTTTGAATTGCATACAATTTTAAGGCTGGGAACAGCTGGGGAGTGCACTCCCCCTGTTTGGAACTGACAGCAAAGGCCCTGGTAGAGCAGCCAGGGGAGCACGCTGGCCCACACATCCATGGTAGCACTCCCCTAGCTGAACTCAGAGTGACATTCTAGACCAAACGACTGGTTTACCCTACAGATCTCTGCCAGCAAGTCAGTACAGGATGTGGTAACATCCTCAATTTGCAATCCTCAAGGCATAAACGCGCCTGAAGTGATTGAAGAAAACCTCCGCTGCTTAAGCCCAAGTTTTCCAGCAGCTGGTATAGTAACACAAATACACTGAAACACATGATTCTATGGTATCAGAGTACGCTTTGCAATAACATGAAGAAAATGGATTTTGTTGCATTATCAAAGTGAATACATGCAAGTAATTAAATGTAATTTTATCTAAGATGAAAGTGCTTTGGTCATATTCAGTGATTAAAGGCATGTCTAGATGGAGGTTATCATTTTGGAGAGAAGAGCTGGAGAGGTTTTTATGCTGAACATAACAAATGTGACTAAGAAACTGGAGAACATCAAATGCCCAGTGATGGGGTTCAACCAGAAGGCCTATTTTACCACACAAAAACAACTCAACTAAAAAGCTTACCTTGAAGGTAAGTGCTACAGTAAGCCAAACAATAAGCCAGTCTGAGGCCCATCCCTAGTTACTTCCGAAAGGAAAAAAAAAATCATGATAAACTGCCCTCTGATACCAGTCTGCACACAAATGCTGCTCCACTGAACAACAACAACAACAACAACAAAGTCATCAGGTTCCTTACAATTTCCGAGGTTGTTTCCTCAACACGGTACCTGAGAACTCTCAATGATTTCTGCCAACCTCACCATTTCTCTGCCAGATTCTTCCTCATCCTGTTTCTGGTTACCCTCTTAAATTCGTAACCAAAGTCCTAGATCCCACTGACAATCAAGCCTCAGAGTAAAGCAGTGTTGCTGTTAATACAGAAGTTGCTCTTCTCAAACGAACGTGTTGGTTGGCGGTTTCTATTTCTCAGGCAGCTCACTGCCAAACTGTTCTATTCCTCTCTCCATCCAGCATGAACCCATGGCACACTTCACGCCAGTTGGCATTGAAGTCTGCCCTGACAACAAAGCATTCTTGCTTGGAGCTAGTAGTACCTTCCAGCTTAATTTAATTATACCCAACTAAAGAAATGTGGAGGACGAGGAGGAGGGCAGTCCTGAAACCTTAACATTTCATGTTCAACTGAATACATTCAGCTACTAACACTGACAGTCAAAAATCCAAATCCCCCTAACTAAGCAACACAAATCAAACCAAACAGACAAGATCCCAACTGCCTATCTCATGGTTTTCTTCTATTTCTTATAGATTAGGGCTTGGGGACCACAGCTGCAGCACACAGGCAAAAGTATCCACTACTGATACAGAGTTTATGTGATACAACCGCTACTGGTTCCTGGTTGCAGACTAGCATCTCTTTTTCATCTCTGCCACACAGACATATTGGATAACAAAGAGTTCTGATCGCAACGTCAAAACGTGGCCAACATTAATTTCCACATCACAAAAATGATCTCTTAACCCACAAACACCAAAAGAAATTTTGGAAGAAATTAAGATTAACTATGTTCAGAATATTCCAATTAGTTTAGTAATGCAAAAGCTGAAATCAATTTTCAACATCATTTTAGTTTTGGTATCAAAATGAACAGCAGGTGTGGAACAGGTTTGTGCATTTACTTATCTACACATTAAACACATCATCTTAATGGTTAATGGCAATCTCTCCTGAACTAACCATGATACAGCAATTTAAGGAGAGGTTTTATGGCACAGACTCAGTCAGGGACCTTTAGTTTCCCTGACTCTACAAATGATTCAATGAATTGGTGTGGGATGCAAATATCGGGGGGGGAGGGGGCTTTGCTTCTAAACTATAGTTGACCTTCACTGTATTTTTACATTCCAGTACCTAAAGACATTACAAATGCATGTCAGATTAGCTGCGAACAGGACCCACTAATGCACTTAAAAGCAACTGAAGCTCATCATGCATCAAGGCAAAACAGAGCTGCAACAGCATTAGTCACTGCTACAGACTTTTGCGGAATTAGGAGTAAGGTGCTTACACTGGGGTTTGAGGGACAACTGGGGCCAGAGGGCAAATACTGGCCAAAAGATCAGAACAGGAAAGAGCACACCTGAATAGCACTTCTGCATTCAGCCCTAACACTTGCTCTTTAAAGATGCAGTGTCTAAACAGGGTGACGCGTCTGGTCTTGCTTAGTCTTTACACCTTTTTCCATCTTTGATTGGCAGTACTAGGAATTTTGCTGTTGTTGTTTCACTTTTTTCTTGTTCATCCTTGTGCTACATTCCTTTATGAAGGCTGAGGAAAACTGAGGTTCTGAGGGAGGCAAGCTTTCCCACTGCAAGGTGCCACAGGCAGCAGTAGTTAGAGCACAGGGAGCTGAGACCCTGCTGCTCAGGGAGAACAGGAGAGTGCTGAGCAGAGCGGGGTGCAGACTGTCAGACTCTGTAGGCAACAGAGCAAAACCCCAAAGGAAAACGCAGGGAATCAGCAGTGCTTGCTCAGCAAGTTACTGCCGTCAGCGGAAAATCAAAGGACTGATCTTGCAGGTTAAGGGGATTAGGAAGAAAGGTGCTGTGAACCCCCCCGTACTTCTGTTCTATCACTGAGTTTTCTCTATCTAAAAAGTTAAGCATTCAAGCTGATCTACCCAAACCTGCTCTTATTTACTGTTTAAAAGCATTTCAGTCATCTTCGAGAAAATCACTGTAATGAGAAGCTCTAGACAGATCGCCTTAAAAGCTCTGAGTTTGGGACATAAGTATGGCACTAGACAGCAAGCATCTCAAGTGCGTTACATACGCAGGCAACGAAAGCGTTGATGTTTACCTTCTTGAGCACTAAGCAAAGCTGAAGCATCACATGGCACACAAAATATATTAACAATACTGATGTCACTTTTGCAACATGAGAAGGCTAGAACCGTAAAGTGACTTCAGCAGCCACCAAACTGTATGATTTCAACAGGCTGTACTCTGGCTCAAAGCATGAGCCTACAGGAGCAACAGACAGCAATCGCAAGTTTGACAAACCATTTCATGCCTTATTTCAAAGTCAATTTGTGTGCTGAAAGCGAATCCTTTTCCCAACCTGACTTCTGGTTACAGGAGCCAGAGACTTTGCAGAATAGCAGAAGATCCCTTCCAAGCCTGCCATCCCATAAAAACATCTCTCATCTTGGTGCTAACAGCACCAAGGTCTCACTTGAAAATGTCATTTTGTATCGATTAAATGACAATAAAGAAATCAGACATTTCAATGACATCATCTTAATCTAGTCTTGCCACTGTCACTGTACATGCACAATGGTTAAATGATGTCTGGGATCATTCTAGCCCAAAACAGTACCAAGCCTGCTGGGAGAGGGGAGAGGGATTCTAAATTATCCTTAACAATGACACATTGCAGTTTGAGAAACTCAGTAACAAACTAACATTAAGCTTCGAAGCAAATACGCATCTTGACAAGAGCAACCATCATATAATTACATAAGGAAATGAGAAATATGTTAAAATGATAACTATTTTTAGGCAAGTTGGTAACAGTTGTATTTTAAAAACAAGTAATTCATTTGTAAACTAATTTGAACAACATAGTCTCTGAAATAGAGCCTGAAGCTTGAAAGACCAAGGTTCTACAGTAAGAAGCTAGTCCCCTTTCTGCATGAATGGAGAGACAAAACTAAAACAAAGGGTCGTTTTATTAAGGTTCAGAAAACATGCTTTTAAACCTAAGGTGGCTTTTAATTCTTTAGATTCTACAGCTTTCAGAAACAAACGCTTGTTTAAAACATCTCAGTGATAAGGCTTAATGGGCTGGAGGCAAGCTGTATTAATGGTGTCTACTCTGGAATGGATTTCTTTGCTCTCCGTGCCTTTAGCTCAGAAATAGCCAGTATCTGTTTTTCTCCAGCTTCTTTTTATCATTAACTATAGGTACAAGAAATCATCAGTCAAACTTGGATGTCATCATATTTAAGATGATATGAGTGCTGTAGGGAATTTTGCTGTTGTCCTAAATGGAACAATTAATTGTTAGGAACTTGAAGGCACAAAGCCATTCTTCCTCTAACTACACATCTCATGCATTGCTCCACTCATTAACGGAGCCACCATTCTGTGGCTGACAAGTTATCATTTGTGTGGAAAACTTGTGCACATTCCAGTGACTAAAATGAAAAACTACCAGGCTGGAAACTTCTGATTTAAATAGGTACCGTTATAACAACAATACGAAATTACGTACCATGCTACCAAAACGGTTTCCTAAAGTTTTTGAAAAGCAAAATAATAAAAAAAAAAGAAAACTATTATAGTCTGTATGTATCTTTTAGAATGGCCAATGAACTGATTTTTTAAAAATATTTAAACAAAGCTTCTAAAGCTTTGTAAGATATGTAGGTAGGTAAAACCATGCGTCTCAATTTAAAATCAGTATAGTTGCACAGCAACAGGTCTACAGACATGCCTTGGCATTTTACATGAACAAAAAGCATGTTGCACATGGCTTCCTTTACTCAGAGCAGATTAATTTTTTTTTTTTTTAATTTAGAATACTGTATCACATTTGTGCCCATCTCTTCCAAAATGTCCATTTTGGACACTCGTGTTAAACTTATTTATGTAAATTTAAATCCCTCTTAATTTTAAGTGACATTTTCAATTTCATGCAACATTCATGTTGACTTGTTATTTTTACAAATGGAGAACATTCACTCAATTTATGCCTGTAACCGTGACTCATTACAGAAAATCTGACCTCTGCCTTTAAGTGTTATGTTCTATTGCTTTCTGTATCATTCTTTTTCTTAATGGTACTTGACCATCTTAATATTCTTTTAATTACACCATGAGTCTGTACCAAAGGTACAGTTCTACCAAAATAAAGACTGAACTGAAAATCATCAACACATACATGTACATATGGAGGCGATTCTTCATCCTACGTAGTTACACTCTAGAACAAAAATAGCTACTACGGGGCAATTTCCTTGGTTGCGTCTACTGGAAGGAGAAAACTAAGAATCAAAATACTTACTTATTACGACTATTCCCTGAATGGGACTAATCATAGAGCAAGACCACTGCCTGGTTAGCTATTTCTAAGCATTTTCCCCTAAACCTTTGCGGGCAGCAACCCACATCAAAAATGTTTACGACAGCTCTCCTAGCACCTTACTGTTGGTGCTCAGCTGTTTATTGCTCCTTGTTGCTTTGCTCCTTTAACTTCTGTTGTCTATAGATACGTCTGTTAACAACTGTCTTTATTTGCGGCTTGTCTCTAGTAACAACATACTGTATAAGAATCAGCTCAAACACTAACCAAATTGACAATTACCTGTGGTGGCACACAGTTCCTTTCCTTACAAAGGACTTTATTATTAAATAAAACACTTGACCATTTTTGACATCAATTTTCAAGAGGAATGTCCATCATTTTCAAAAGTGCTTCATCTTGCCTCCCCTCCCACAAATTTAGAACATTTCATTTCTTATCCCATTCTTAGCAATTAATTTTAACAGCTCCCGTGTCTTTTCTTTCTTTCTACATATGATACACCAGTTTGCAACAGGTTGCATTTAAATTTTACCTTGTTAGTCCCTAGCTTCAAAATGAAAGGCAAGCTTATATCTTTAGGTTCATATTCATGACAACAGCAGATCAAGGTTTGATTCGCCATCTGCCTTGAGTGCACCTCTTACTTTGTTTCTGTAATTTATATTCACTACACAGTACACCGTCTGTTACCCGAATTATTCAATGTCCATGGTGTACCTCCAACCATGTTAAACCATTCCTTGTGCAATCACAGCACAAGTTTTGTTTGAGAAACACTGCCTAAGAGAACATTGATTTTCATTTTGAAAATGTCAAACTTCTGCCTATAATGCTCAGCTACATTTTTCTGAAACAGCAAAGTTCAAAAAAAAAAAAAGCCATCGACCTGACAGATCTCTGACACATCATGATAGATGTGACAGCTCTGCTACTTTACTGCCAGAAATGTCCTCCAACAGAATGAAGCAATCAATGAAAAATAATAAATCTAGTCCAGATAGAAGAACTATTTTTTGTACATGCACAAGATAGAACACATTTTTTACATCTCTGGAGACTCCTATTTTAAAGTATTACACTAACTTTATTTCAAGTTATACTAGTAACGCTACTTAATCTGTTTATGTGTTTTATCCATCTAACAGTTCTCCAAGTATAGTCTCAATGTGCATCTTTCTTCTATTAAACTAGAGAAGAATGAAAAACATCTAATTTTAGAACATGCTTTCCTCTTAAAAGAACAATTTTTTCTTACTTTTTTTCTGGTCCCTCTGTTAACCAGCTGAGCAACAGCTGCTCCAAATATATCTGATGAATTACATTCTCATCTTCCTAGAAAATATTGCTGACTACTACATCAAGATTTTACCTTGAGTGTGCAGTGCGAATACATTTTTTTTAAATTCCTGTATTTGAGATAAATTACGGCAACTTTGTTAAAGTTATTTTGACATTCATAAATCAAAGCCTTCGAGATGAAGAATCAGTTTGATTTATAACAAATGCTTTTGAACACATTCCATCCTCTACCTCCCAAGCAACAGGCTCGATGTCACCATCAGAGAGAAAAAACTCCAAAATACGTATTTCCTGAAATCATCTGACCACAACACTAACAACCACAGCTAAGTCACTTCAAAAACAATGATAAAAACGTACCTTTTTTTTTTTAATGGTAACCTGAGTCCGTTCAACGTTTTCAGTAAGTAGGCTCAATAAATCTAGGAACTGCTGCATGAACAGATTGATGGTTACTTGCATTTGTGTATGATTTCAAAAATACATCAATGTATCACCGTCACAACTCTATTTCTTCCATTTTTCATTCATAAACACAGACAATACTTAATTCAATCTTGGTAACTACAACATTACACAGTATCACACACACTGTAATAGATATGTGACTCCACACAGTTTTTAAACTAGGACCGTAATATGAAAATTTCAATATATAAAGAACACCTATTTATTCACACTCGTTTTTTCTTAAGGCTGTGGTCCCAAAGAGAAGAAAATAGCATGCCAAGGTAGGAACATGATGGCACTCTTACCCCCTGAAATATGATGGGTGCATATATATACAGAGGCTGAGTAGCACCTGTGTAAGAAACGTGTTTGTTTTGCTTTTACACAGACATTAAACAAACAAACATGCACAACCAACACACCTGTACCAAATGCGTTTCCATACACCTAGATATAACATAAGGCTCCTACGTTTTAGTTGGTATTACATCTTTTGAAGGGTTTTCTTTGACTGGCAAGGGTTACACGGACACAGTGTGAGGTGGTATTCGAACAAACCGCTATCTCTATCAGCACAAACCTGGTATCACACCGCACGCCTCACACTCTAACAGACCACCTGGCTCCGGGCCTGGCTCAAATGCTGGCTTCAGAGGCTCGCCACACAGCAGCTTCCTCCTGCTTCTGCCTCTCTCAGAGGTCCTCGAGCCTTCCTCCCGCAGAGGCAGGCCAAGCCCTCCTGCACGGCCACCCGTCCCCACCCCTGCCGGCGCCCTCACGTCTGCCATCGCGGCCCGGTCCTCCCGCCTCAGGTGTCCCCGCTCCCGGCGCCCCACAGCCGCTGCCTCCGCGCGCGGTGAGGGGGGGAGCAGCACGCCACGCAATTGGCCCGCCTCTCCCCGAGGCGCTCCCTGATTGGCTGCCGGGAGCCACCTCAGCCTCATCCCACCCCCAGCCGTTCCAGCACGTTCCAGAGCGTCCTGGAGCCGCCTCACGCGCCTCCCTCTCAGCAGGAACGAACGGCAGCGTACGCCGCGCGGCTGCCGCACCTCCTTTCCCTTTCTCAAAAGGAAATTATGAACGGGCCAATCAGCCTGATAGAAAAGAAAGAGTTACGTTTTGCCCCAAAAAGACTCGGCCTGCAAGTTAGTTAGCACTTGTCTCTTCCAGTTGTCTCCTCCTCAGCCTTGTGAAGTCTGCAGGAAGTGGATCCACCTGAAGAGCAAAGTTGTCTGTCCCAACGCACTGCCGGCTAACGGGAAACCAGAGCGAAGCCCACCTGCAGGTAAGTGCCACACTGGAGATCTTCAGCACTGAGAGTCGTCACCACAGATTTAAAATTGGTAGAGACACCCTGCACATCTTAACGTCCTACCACCTCATCTGGCACAGCTCTGCCCTCTCTCGCTGACCCCAGTGCAGCAGGGAGCTTGCTAGGAGGAAACGATTACCGGCAGCAAGGCAGACAGAGTGCTTTCTTGCTCCTGACGCGTCAGGAAGCACGCGGCAGCCATTTTGTCCCGATGCTTTGCCAAAGGAGGTAGCTTACTGCTGCCTGAAGAGTCTTCAATAACCTGCTACAAGCAAAGGGGATTTCCAACTTAAAATGTCAAATGCAGAACGTAAGGACAAAAATCATATTTCAAAATTGGGTGTGTGTGTGTTACCGAAAGGTCATCTTATACTTACACGTACGGCCTCTCTATCCCTGGCACCCTCTGGCTACACATGGCTTCATTCTCGTGACTGCTGTGAAGGGCACACGGGAAAGGAAATCATTTTCGTCATCCATATGAGGAAAACTGGCGTACAGCTGGATTGGGATCAACTTTTAAAGAATCATATAATGTTTCCATGACAATCATTTTAATCAGTACATCCTAAAGCTATTTCTGGCAAGCACAGTTTTGTTTGTTTTGTTTTTGTTGTTTTGTTTTTTTAAGTGAAAACAAAGATACACTAAATTAGAAAAACAAAATTAGTTTGAGCCGTGCATCACTCTGTGGTTGGTTTTGACAATTATTTAAAAAAATCATATTGAGAGGTCCAGAGAAAGCACACAAAGGGTAACACAAATGTATTTCTCTTCAAGCTTCTTGGTATTTTTTGTATGATATTTTCTCTGACAGACAAATACTCTGAAAATATTTTCCTTTCAAAAAAACTAGTTCTAAAAAATACTTTTTTTTTCCTGGCAGTTTAACATTTGGAATTTACTTTTAACAATATGAAAATATTTTACATTAATATAATGAAACTGCTTACTACATCCAAAGCCGTTTTTTTGATTTTTCATAAGGGACCCAGTAGTTCACCTAAATATCTTTGATTTTGCTGTCATCCTATTACCTTCTGGTACAAACGTAAGTTTAAAAATAATGTTACATACAAGAAGTCTGGAACTGGTAACAACTCTTGCTGCACCATGTAGGTTTTTGGTTGTTTGTTTTGTTTGACTTCTTTTGCCACTAATAATAGCAGTAAAGCTTTCAAAATTACATGAAGAGAAATTAATCACTACTAATAGTAAAATCACTATTACCACTTACATAACAAAAATATATACAAACTATTAACAGTTAGGTGAAATGCATCATTTGATCATTTGCTTCACCTGGGATTTCTTCTTATTCTTTGGCTTGCAAACAAAAACAACAGAGCACTGTACACCCATTGTACCCTGATGGTGGCGGCTCAGTATGTGTCATTTACTCTCAAAGGAAGAAATACGTGGAAGCACAAGCTTCAACTGCTCACAAGTGGTGTGTTACGTTACAGCAGAAATGGTTCTTTAGCAGAGTGCTGGTTTTGCACATCTTCCTTGGACTGCTGGAATTCTGAATTTCTACCTTTCAAAGCAGCTGAAATTATTTACATGTAAAAATGCATTTCTTCATATATGACATTATCTCCAATCACACAAGGAGAAAAAAAATTAACAACAACTGGTCTTGCATCTCAAGCGAACTTTGTTACTGAAATTCTAATGAGCACAGTACTATCAGTTGCTGGTAAAGGTACAAGATAAAGTCTAAAAAGAACATTGATGTACTAACAAGAACAAGTTGCACTTGGTGCATATGTATTCATAATAAAGATAAAAGATCAAAGCAAGATGTGATCATGATAGCAAACTTCATGAAAACCTAAACTACTGGAGAGCTTCCAATTTTTCTACATTCCAATTCCAAAACCTACAAAGAAAGGATCACCAGGTCTAGCTGTCAGTAACAACACACTTACCTACAGTTATCTTGATTAGTCAAGGTTTCTTTAGAAACTTTCATTTATTATTAATAAAAGTTAGATTTCTATCTTGTTTGCTGACACAAATTTTCTTTATAGAATAAAAAGGAAGGAGCATCAGCAGCAGAAGAAAAGGAACAGGGCAGTTTCGGTTGAGGCATGAGCCTTCAAAAGTGAAAAAGAGAAAGCTGAACACCAAAAGGAAAATGGTGCAGTTATTCTAAGGTAAGCGTACTTTCTGCATGCAGTGCTTAATGTGACAATAGCATACTGACAAGTAACAACATTAACTACACATTAAGCTGGTTGAAAGGGAGGACCTTTCATTATCATTTAATCAATGCACAAGCCTCCTATACCTATCAGTCACATCCCATTCACATCTGGGCCATGTTACCTCTAACCCTGAACCAGGGACCTAAAACACTAAGAAGTGGATTTATTGTTCCATATGGGATGAGTCTGATATCTGAAGAGAATTCAATCCCATAAGTCTGCTTCTGTTTTCTGCATACATCATCTAAAACTAAGTCACCACAGCTTGTGCATAATGGATCCCTGTTTGGCTTCCTTGGTCTTCTCTGGGTACTCTTCAGTTCATCCATTCACCTCCACAAAATAGAGGAGCAGGAGTTTCAGCGGGTCTCAAATCACATACCTTGCAGTTCAGCCCTGCTCACCTACAGAACAGTTACTTCAGACTCTCTGTAACACGTAACACTCAGTCTCTGCCACTTGGTTTTACCAACTGACAGTTCCCTAGCTGAAAGGAAAGTCTGCCTTTGAACAACTGAGAATTGCAGATCTTACGCATTCGTTCTCACTGCATTTCATAAAAAATCCAAGTATATTAGTTTACGTTATTTTTAGCCCATACAGCACAACAGAAACATGAGCTATACTATCTTCAGTTATCTGCTGATCTACTGACCTTATTTTTAGGCTCATTAAATATACCACTGTGGATAAGTTGTAGCAATTTAATTTCAAAAACCAAAGCAACGGAATACAAACTTATTCTTCAGTATCTGATTTCATGCACTAATAGAGACACCACCATTCCCCCACGCTACAGTTGAGTAATTTTTCTTTGATTTCTCTCTTTAAACATCAGTGCGGCTATGACCATAACATGAGTTCATGGCAGTAGGAGAAAGGTTTTGGCCCACACGGGCTACCAGCTATCTCTGAATGACTAGTGAAAGCCTCATATGTACAATAGAGTACAGACCTCTCCTGTAACATCCAAAAAATATCGCAGTCTTGGGTTGCCCAGATACGACCATCATCATAAAAGAATCAGACATAAGTAACAGTTAAATCCCCTCCTTAGTATTACTGCCTTTGAAATGTTGCATTCTCAGTCTGACATACTTTAGTGTACTCTGATTTAAACCTTTAAAAAAAAGGCTAAAGCTAACCTAAAGGAAATGCCCACTTATTTTGGCAAGTTGCGTGCTTTTTTCATAGCATATTGACTTAGTGCCTCTGGCTAGATTTTTCCTATTGTGAGACTAAATGCTGGAAATATTCAGCTCTTGAAAATATGTCCTAACTCCTGCAGAATTGACACACTGACCTTCAGCTCTGTTTGCACATGGCTGTGTTTTGATAAATTCTGAACAAAACTGAATGCACTGCTGTTTTCCAAAACAAATCAAAAGGTAAAGTCGTCTGTTCTAATGAATATACAAAGTGAGATTCAACTGAAAGCAACTGTATTAGAATGGCTGCTCCTTCACATGCTTTAAGAAAGAGGTTTCTTTCATGGTAACAAAAAAAAACAGTACCAAACTAACAAAAGACAAATCAGTTCTACATCAATTCCAGAATAGATGCCACTATTTCAGTATGTGGTTTGCTGAAAAGTAAAAAACAGTTTTAAACTAAAAACAAAAGATGTCTTATTAAACTAAGGCTAACAAGATCCAAGTAAGTTTAGCATAATTTTCAGAATTTTAGTTGATTTTAGCTGCAAAATAAACATTTTCATAAACATGGAACCTGAGAACTTCCACTACAAGTAGTACAGGGATCTTGGGATCATGTTTCTTTCCTTTGGCTACTGCCATTATTCATCAATGTCAAGTCACTTAAGTCCTGAAAAGCATTTTATATATCAGTATTGAAAAGTAAACTAATCAAAGTAATTCAACAGCATAAATATTGAAACTTTTTTTCCTGATGAGATTAAAATATAGTATATTCTCTGACAACTGTGTTCTAGAGAAATATATATTTCTTCTGTAGCTACAAATAAGGGTTTCAAAGGCTTGTAGGAATTAATATAGGAACTAAAAACCAGCACTCTCCCTAGGTCTATATCGCTTAACAGAGATTAGTACAGAGTGGTGTTTGGTGTTCTTTGTTGTTTTTGTTTTGTTTTGTTTGTTGTTTTTGTTTTTAATTGAAATATCTATTAAATTACTGCAACTTTGAAGTATTATAGAAACATAAACACTAATATGACTGCAGCTAAAACTCAACAAAATTCTTGTTCCCATTGTGCTGAGATTTGTGAAGAACATGTTATTTTTACTCAGGATGGCCTAAAAAAAAGTAATATTAAAAAAGGGGATAAGGAAGAGCAACATCTTACAGGAAGAATTTTTTAACGGCACATTAGATTAGAAATATCAGAAAATAAATTATCTTTTACACCCTTTCAGCATGCCTCATACGACCTACCCTTCATCACTAAAGATGATCTATTGCTTGGATAGAAGAAATCTTGGTAGAGCAGAGGTAGTGACTGAGCAAGTCTTTCTCAGAACTCCATGAATATATCTATCCACACATGGAATAACCAGCTCTTGAAGCAGATGAATAAAATTCATCCCTTCAGTGGGTATGAAATACTGAATACTTAAGTTATTCAGCCCCTGAACAGTATTTACACAGTGTTGAAAGCGGGGGCCCGTCAAGACCAGAGGGTGCAGAGATGACCCCAGGATGCTGATGCATCTACCTGGTGCACTGCGCAGTGGAGAACTAGCCTGTAATTTGAAGATTCTGTGATGTGTCTGTCCGGTGCATGGTGGCTTTGAGTATCATTTCCAGTATCCTGAGCCCTGGTTGGGAGCCAAGACACTTCTCAGAGCATACTAAAATCACTTGAGGAAATTGTTCCAGTTCTGGTTGCCTTGCTCAGGGTAGCATTAATTCTGTTGCTGCTAGCACATCAGAATCACCTAGAAGAGGGACTCCCAAACTGCATTAGGCAATACGGTATTAGACAAGTGTTTAAGCACCAGATCTACATTGCACAGCCCACCAAAAGGTCAGGAGTTGGCAAAATAAATATTGGCAGCTTTTGCCACTGTCACTGCTAATGGTGGTACCTAGCAAGGCTTGGCAACCCACTGCTGTCGAGTTAATAAACACAGGAGGCTGCATTTGCAAACAGAGCACAGCACAGATGTTTACAGCAACTTCATGCCACAGCAGGCAAGGTTCCTTTGCCTGAAGTTCTACAGTTTCTTCTGATCTTTCCATCACCCTTACACCTCACTGCAATAGTAACAGATCCAGAATACACTAAGTGCCCAGGGATTGCTTTATTGTGCTCTCTTTCCTAGTATTATATGTCCAGATAAACAGAGGAGTTCCTCATTAGGACAATATTTGTTCACAGAGAACAGTGCCAGCCTTGAGAACCTGAAAACCGCCTAAGTATGGGGTGAGCCACTGGCCCTTCAGTGGACCTCTACCCAAAACCCTGTGGAAGGCAGGCCCATCCACAGGTCAGGCGGCCAAAACGCTGCTTGAATCTTGTGTACTCTGGCAGAAAAGCAGGTGTGTTGGTGGTGTATTCCAGGAAAGCAATGTCTCTAAAGCTCTTGTATTTTCCATTAACTCCCTTTAAGGACTGGATATAGCAGTCTTAAAATTGGTCACTGCTGTCTTTCTTCTTTGCTCTTCTTACCAGCCTCTATTTATCTTTCTGTATTCAGACAGAATACAATCAAAAAGTGAACTATGATATACAGAAGGGTCATAGACAGTAAGTACAGCTATCACTCTGGTTTACTGTACCAATAAATAAATAAATAAATAAATTGGAAGGGGAAAGGCATAGATAAAAACAGGACTAGCAGCATGTCTATGTTATCAGAATACCTTAAGAATGTTAAAGAACAAGTCTGTCGTATGGTTGACTGAAGGTATTTGTAAAACTCACTATTATACATACTGATTTTACAAAACATGTTGTATTGCAAGCTCATGTATCTAATCAGGCCTTTTCAAAGGCAGCATCTTTCCTTCAGAGCTTTTCATGTCTAGCCCGTATAAAAAATATATATTCCTTTATGTGGCAATGATTTCTGAATGATAACATTTCCAACTGATTTATGTTCTAAGTAGCGTATAAAGACTTGACAGGAAGCTCTAAATTGATGAGGATTCCTACCTTGCTTTTGCACTGCATTTATAGGAAAAACCAACCCTAAAAAGGCCACTGTTTGTTTGAATTCCAAAAAACAGTGTCCAAATGTTAAGAGAGTGCAAGGACTGAAGAATGCCATTGATGTGGTAGTAGAGTATTTGGTATAAAGCAAACAAAATGAGTGGGAAGCATATAGTGAAATAAAGGAACTTAACAGGCTGCTCTCAGTGGCCCAACACTATACCTGATCAGCACGTTCCATTGTTAACAATCAAGTAATAGGAATAACTAGGACATCTATTTTGAGACCAGATAAATAGAAGTTTAGCCATCACTGATAAAAGAGCAATTTTGACATTTAAACGTGCATTAAGATACTTAAATATTAACATCATAAAAAAATACTTGAATTAGGGAAATAATTTAATCTTAAGGAAAATACTTCCTGAAGATTTTCCACAATTTTTTTTTTTTTTTTTTTTTTTGGTATTACTGGCACCTGCAGCCAAAGACAAATAATAGTCAAAGTAAGTACCTTGCAATGACTCAGATATGCCAACTTATCTTCTCCAAGCTAATTAAAGGGTTTTTCCTCTGTGCCTGAAGCTATCTAATCATGCAAGAAGTATTCCCCTATCATTAGAGATGACTCTCTGGAATTAATTTTCAGCATGGTGCAGAAAGAATTTAGCACCTGACTTTTTAATTATACAAGTTAGATGCAAATCTTCCTAAGTTTTACACATAAACATAAAAAAAAAAATTAGCTATGAAAGAAGAGGCTAACACAATTATAGATACGGTCCTAAAATCAAATACTTAGACACGAACCCTCAAGGAGTTCTGAAGGTCCAGATAATATATGAGTCATATCTATAAATCACTGCAAATGATAAATACAAATTTAGTTATAAAGTGATAGATCTAAATGGCAATTCTTTTTATTGCCTCACAACAGATTAGTTCCTCCAGCAGACTAAGTGGACAGCGAACTTTAAGTACGGCTACAGAAGTAAATGCTCACTCCACTGCTCCCAAGGAACTTAGCTGCTACCCATCATAAAAAGTTCCTGCCTCATGTAAACACTTGCAGAAGTAATTTCTGACTGTTTCCCTTCCCACTACTTAAGTTATAGCTAAGCTACTTGCAACAAAGGAGGTAATTCATAGACAGACAAACCAAAAAGACAGAAAGTGGGGAGAGGATCATGGGAAGAGGTTACACTAGCCAAAAGACTGAGAAATTCAGTTATGATCTGAACCATTTTTCTGTTTACACAGCCGCATGAAGTGTAACATATTAAGTAAATGAGTAATGAAGGAATTGCAGAACAATGGTAAAGACAATAGGATTTTCTTTTAAGGTTATATGAGACTTCTGTTACGATTTTTAGTTACTCCTTTCACCTTATTTGTTCTGAACTACTGAAATAACATATTTCCTCCCAGTTCTAGCCTCAGGCTTAGCCTAGCAAGATTTTGAAAGCCTTCTGTGATTACCAAGTCAACTTCCAACCTGCTTCTGTTTTAAAATGAGGAGAGCACCACAGTAAATGTGGACAGGGATAAAATCAGTACCTGTCTCTTGGAATAACTGTTGCTTCTTGTTTAAATACGATACAAAGACTAGCATTTAATTATCCAGTAAATAAGACAGACGCACAAAAATCTAATGCCATGGAGAAGCTGTGGGAGGCACACATTCCGAAGAACGCAACTTGCTGCGTTTCTTTGCTTAGATATTAAAGAATCATGCTTTGTGCTGGCAAACAAAGACCTAAATCACTGAGGGAAAACATTTCCTTCGTGTTGCATGTCATTTGCACTCCCTGTATTACACATTAACCATCAATCAAACAAGTTAGCTGATAAAGCTCTTTTAAGTCATCGTCCAACATCCCCAGCTGCCAGATTCCTTCTAAGATGTTCAGTAACACACCCTCTGGTTAATGCCATTATGCTCTTCTCCTTAAGCTCTGCTTTCCTTTGCAAAGTAATCAAACTTCACATTGCCATACCATCCAGTAAATAAAGATCTATGAAAGCAAGGAATACTATGTTGCAGTACACTTCACTGTTTTGTTATCTGTGTAGTTATTCTGAAACTAATAGAAGAATCTTATTCTAACAAGTGCAGCAGGCTGCTTAAAAAGGACTGAGATTTCTCACTTTTGTTTTTTATAACTGGTCTTCAACTGTGCAATTTTGTTTTCACAAAAGACGAGCATGATCCAAATGATTAAACACCTAAAAGTCAATACATATCTAACATTGCTAACCAAATAGACTATGTAACCAAATAGACTTTCTAACAATCATACCTGAGATAAGATCTGTATATCCTTCTGGCACTTTCATCCTTAATTTTTTTAGTCTTAGCAGAAAAGTGAGCAATTGTAAAGAGCAAAAAATATTTTGAGATCTTTGAATTTCCTTTTTATTCTTCATAATAAACAGAATGTGTCTTGTTTTACTAACCTGAATTGGATAAATTGTTTTAAAACATGTCGTTGACTAATATCAGTATGAAGATAGCAGCATATCCTCTATCACTTTCAAAGCTCTTTACACATTTTTCCAGAGACTGATTTCTGGAAACGTTGGCTATTCCAGGAAATAAAAACTGCTTGTAGTCGATGCTTAGACTGCAGAGCACATTTTACTCTAAAAGTTAGTGTTTTCTTCTTTGTTCTTTTGAAGAAGATCTAAGAGAGGCTGTCATTTTCTCCATGCCTTTGAGAATCAAAAGGGACAAGGCTGTAGGAGATGAAATACAAATTTTAGCTGGAATCCACAATCCAACTGTGAAGAACCACCTTTTCCTGTCTGTTCATTGAGCTAATGGGGCATTTTTTCCACTGTCATTCTAAATAAATCCAAATGAGATCATTCGTGTCTGATCTTACACCACAGCCCCCAGCAATGCTGCATGATGTTACTCGTAACATGGAGGACCTTTCAGTATAAACAGAGAAAACCATGATCTCCTGTTACCCCATCTATGTTCCCAAACCTGGGAAATGGCCTCAGAGGGCCTTCCGCATAAGAAGAGCAAAGGTGTATTCTGTCTTGATGCTCTTCAGGAAAAGGGGAAAGAGACCAAGTGGGTCTCTAGGGCTGCATTTGTTTCCTATCTCTTTTTAGAAATGAGATGGCGACTAGCAGGCTGTTCCCAACCATTTCTGTACCTCACGCTTTACAGCTGTTGTCTCAGCAGCAGCAACATTGCTGTGCCACCAGCTGAATAACCTTCCAATGAAATACAAATGCAGCACAGAAGAGTTCAAGGCTTAAGCTAGGACAATGACTGTAACGCTCCTTTTTACTTGGTACCGCAACTAAACAAATACAAAATACTGTGTACACAAGAAGTCTTTTAGTGCAGCTGCATTGTCTCAGCAAACAGTAGAGTGCTGGTTGGAGGAGTGCACTGCATGTTTTACTGCTGAAAATCATTCGCTACATGAAGTCAGGAGGAGAGCACACAAGACAAAATGTCTTATTTGTTGCATGGATCAGGGCACTTGTGGACCTCGTTCAGCAGCCAGTGCCAGCACTGCACTGAAATTCAAGAAGTTATGTAAATACTGAGTTACTAAACAGTAGTAAAAACAAACAAACAAACAAAAAAAACCCTGAGAAAATAGTGATTTGGGAACAGTGATGGAAATTGCAGAGGTCAGAGCAGCGTGGGCTTTAATTGTCATCAGTTGCATTGTGAAATACATAAAAGAGCTTTTAGCAGCAAAGGGAACAGCAGCAATAAAAGTAGATGCTCGAAAGGAAGTGTTGTAACTTTGAATTTTCATCAAATAAACTCTTTATCAGACAGGCAGAGAAAGGGAGGCCAATACAAACTTTAGTATTAGGAATTCTTAGAAGAAATTAGTTTAAGCTACTCATATAGGTGTACTTGGAAACTGATTTTTTGAAACTGCCTCCAGAAAGATTAGAAAATATTGAAGCTATCTTGTTGTTTTGTGTTTCTATTCATACTTCACATAAGTTCTGAGCAGTTTTAGGCCTTAAAACCTTCGCATGTGTTCACAGGACTGTTCTCTTGACAGATCACCAGACCACAAAACCTTCCAGACTGCCCTAAAACAGGAAGTGAAGTCAAGCAAGAAAGTCACATGGAAGGACCAGGCAGCAATGCTGTATTTTAAGGAGTGACAGCCTTGTGATCTGCTTTAATGCTGATACAAAGAGAGAAGAGACAAAAAGGTACAGTCAGAATTGAGGGGGGGAGCTTGCTTACAGGGGTGTCAAGAAAACAAAGATGAGACAGGGGGTCTAATGCAGCGACATAACTCTGGGGTACAGAAATGGCACAATAACAAGCATCAGGAATTTAATAAACTCTGGGATTACATTTCATTAAAAGGTGTTCCCTACAGCTCACAGATGAGAAAAAGAGATTATGTTAAGGGAAATGTCACCCATCCATGCTATAGACAACCCTGGTTTCACAGCCAGACCTAACTTTGGGGAGTACTGCAACAGGCAAACTGTAGTTTTCACAAAACCTGTCCAACAGGCCTCACCCTCCCACTCTCAGGCACTGAGACCTGGATCAGGATTTTCTTTCTAATTCTTACACCAACAGAACATCGCTTTAGCTATGTCCAGCATCAGTAGATTCCACCACATACACAATCTCCTTCTCAGATACCTTTAAGTTTGAAGGCACTGAAATGTTCATATCGGCAATATTGTATTGCCTGAAGTAGGTTCCATTTAATTCTGTCTCTTCGGCTAAATATGTCACTACATAAAAGTTAGAATACACATCCTTCCTTGAAGAGGGGTTTGGTACTCTGTTACTGAAGGCAAAGGGTCAGTATTGAGAAAATCTGATGTTCAAAATTCTGGTCAAGAGATCAAGGCCAATCATTAGCTGAATAGTAAGAAAAATGAACAAAAACAAACCATACGAGATATAAAAACTTGTATCACACATACCGTTGTGGAATAGGTTGCAATTTAACCAGGATTAAAATCCAACAGGTACAATTAAAAATAAATGTGTTTAATTGGATTACTCTTCTGTACCAGTTTAGAATGAGAAATAATTTGCCAGGCGGAAGTTCTGTAAAACAGGATCCAGGTTCTACAGAAGGTCCGTATTTCAGCATGTAGTTTATTTAAAGAGCATTTCATCCCAGCCTTGTGCTTACACTTTAGTACCAACCCATTACTCCTAATTGAGAGGAAAAAAAAAAAAAAAGCTACCTATAAAGCCTGGGAAATAAAAACTGCTTGAGCAACCATGTTTCAGCATTAAAATCAGACACCAAGGATTTGAAATTTTAGCATAAAGAACCTTGAATAAGACCACCAAATTTTCATTTCATCATCATAATACGCTGCAGAATTTAAATTAAAAAAATCTTACTTGGGATTACTGTCATCATAGCTGCTAAATCTAGCATACTTTTATCATGTAATTCCAAAAAAGTAAGCAAAAAGAAATTAAACAGTGAAACTGAGTTAAGTTTACTAATCCACTTACTTTGCACTTCAGAGTACAAAGTACAACAAGACATTTACAAGTTTTCTAGGTGTACTTAGCAATGACTGTTAAAGCAGTAAAGTTGATTCTTAGTGTGTATGTGACATTACAAAAGCACAAATAAGGCTAAAATGTCAACCCCTGAGAAGTATCGTCAAAAAAAAAAAGGCCATCTGCGCAAACTTTTTTTTTGCCCATTTGGGTATGTTTTCTGTGATATCATGCATGGCTGCATACTACCTTTTCCGTGGGACCTCCTCAGCAATTTCACAGGCTGTACAAGGCCAGGTTACTAATGAACCTAATCTATTTTCTTCTTTAGAGTGTGATTATAGATTTTATTCACTGTACAACACAGAGAAAGTGCCACATAGAATTACACACACTCTCCTGAGCTTTTCTGAGATGCCCAGCACACCAATACAGCAGTAGGGCATCACGCAAGTCTTTCAGAAACATTAACTGACCTTTCCAAGTCATGGGGAGCAGCTTTCCCCACTAGACGGACTGGAAGCAGAGCACAGAGGAACAATAAGAAAGGTATAGAAAGAGCAATACAGATTTCACTGGTTTCAGCATTCAATTTGAAGTGTCCCAGTTTTCAAAGTAGTAACAGTAACATTCTGAATATACTTGCATTTCTGAGTGTTTCTACAACTCAAGAACTACGGAATGCAGAAGCAGAAATAACTGCATAGTCTGAGTTAGGCAAGCCACCCACCTCCAGTAAATTGACTCTGCAATGCAGGAGGAGAGAGAGAATCCATTTTTTTAGTGTGGTGCTCAGGAGCTTTGACAGACCTCCTAGTCCTGCTTCATGCACACCACATTTTGCAGTTTCTAGATGAAATGGGCAACAGTCCTATGCAACAGCGTGATCTGAATTTGGTCTTGGTGCATCACAGCAACATGTACTGAGTGAAATGGATATTATCTTTAAAATAACAGACTATATGTAGAACAACCTGTTAAAACTTTTGAGGGCTATTCTCTACCACCTCCAAAAATTATTTCACAACATATTTTGGGGCACAACACATAACAGGCATTGAAGAAAGATTAGGTGTATGATAAAACCTCTCATTTTCAGAGGTTGCACCAAATGCATTTAAAAATAATCAGAACAATACTGCACCTTAGTAAGATCAGCTGTATAAGGCAACTGATTTTTATCATGAGTCATTCATTTCATGAAAATTAACTGCATTTTATAATAATACTTATCCTTATATATATTTAAATACACACATATATGTATATACACATCAATTACACATACATCTCAAAAGAGCGCACCAGTTCAGAGTGGTGCACCAAAATGAAGAGGGCCTAATGGTAAGCTTAATTCCCCTCCAAGGACACGCACAAGCAGTGCTGAGGTTCATCACGATGTTGGAGCCATATCTGTGAGCAGCAGTAGCAACCCTCCTGGCAAGGCCAAGGACAGGCTGCTGTACTGAGTTTGCAAGCAAGCACTTGCTCTCTGAGCTGCCAGCAGCGACAGGCAAGTCTCCACAGAGTGAAGAATGGGGTCTGCAGAAGCACTCGAAGTGGCAGATGTAAACATTCTTGAAGTGTATTTGAATGCTTATTACGCCAGAGGAAACTTGAAAACTTTGTGACATCAGGAGTTTATGAGAAGTGTGTCTTGTCTTGACACATTTGAAACATGTGATAAAAAATAGATTATTATAGTGTGCTGAAAACTAGCTTTGCCTGTTATTTCGTGATTCTGAGTTTCACAAACAGATGACTAGCTAGCCTAGAAATGTCTTGTTAGCGCTACAGAGTGCTGTTTTCAGCTAATGACAGGCAGTGTAGAAACACAAATATTGTAAGAATGAAAAAAGTTAACTTTCCGAGTCAAGTCAGCAGAGGATCAATCTAACATACTTTACAGTAACTTCAAGCATCAAGTCAGAAAGTACTACTTGTATCACAGACTGAGCAATCTCACTAAGAATTCCTTACATTCATTATTTATCAGTGGAGAGCAAGGGATCATTCCAGGAGAGAAGAGGAAAACATTTCTGAATGACCACGTATGCCTAACGCCTAAGATGAGCAGCAACTTTCGGTTAAGCAAAATACTTCACAAAAAAATTAACCTAAATTTGCACTAAATGGAAAAAAAAAATCAGTCTGTATGATCCAAATATCTTGATTGATAAAGAAAAGCCTGAGCAGAACATCTTCAAGTGTTTCTACATCTTCCACAATGCAATTAAATAAAACATGCTCTGCATTTTGATAATGGAAAACAAAATTACAACTGAAGTGCCACAGATTATACTTTACTTTACAGACGTAGCAAGACACACCAACGCCATAACTGATTTTACAACCTAATGTCTCAGTTTCACAAACTGCTTACAGATGTGATCCTCTTTAAAATGCTTCTTCATCATGAGCTTTTCTACTTCCTTTTGCAAAGTTGGTTTTCCTGGTTTGAGGTGAAGGACTGCCGAGATCCTGAGGAGTAACACATAAGGTCTCGTCTTGAATATGACCTCTTGTCCTGGTGACATATTGGAAATTTATCTTTTTCAAGTGCACAGCAGGTGAAATATACAGAATTAGGTAGGGAAAAATATTGTTTAACAAGACCAGATCGGGGGGACTTCTTATATCTGGCAAAATGAAGGCCAAGCAAAGATAGCATTACTCTCTACACACAGCAAGGGTGTGAAGGGCAAACCTAAGTAAGCCAAGCAAAGTGAAACTTGTTGGCACAAAAATAAGCGTGTATAAAAGAGCCATAGCTAGTTTGAAGCAGTACCTGCAGAACAGCCTTGCTGTAGGAAGCACAGGAGCAAAATGACCTACTCAGCTGAAGAGCCTATTGATTAATGTGCTGAAGGATTATCTGGCATGGCGAGCTGCCAGGGCAGCCACCCAATGGCCTCTCCTGTCCAAGCGCCTTATGTTGGAACGGAGTCTGTCAACGCTGTGAAAAACCATTAATGCTTTGAGACGGCACACCCAGGCAATGCACAGCAGTACCAAGATGTACAAAAGGCAATATAGCAAATGCTCTCCGCCTGCGCTGGCAGCACTAGCATGGCTCTCCCGCCTGAAGGACCTGCACGCTCACTTCCACAGGACCCCCTGTTCGACAGCTGTGCAATGCACATGCCCACACCAGGCTTCAGAAGCTGTCTGAGTCACAACACCACGCACCACACTTGCCTCATCCATCTACGTTTCCCCAAATATAGAAGGATTTTTTTCTTTTTTGTAAACAACAAAAGCTGGATAGATTGATAGATTAAAAATGAGGAATTCCTCCTATACATTAAAGATTTCTAATGCATCATAAGAGGAGCCCCACCTGCCAGTGACCTGCAAAATGACAGCCTGTTTCTCGTATTTATATATATATATATTTATATATATATAATTTGCTTTTATTTCTTTTCTTAAAGAAAAAAGTATTCAACTATCCATCGTTCANTTTATATATATATATAAACCAACAAAAAACAGAAATTTGGATTCACACTCAATCCTTCTATTCGATATAGCCCTGCAATCTTAAAGAGGTGATCTGCTTGTATCTTCATTATTTTTGCAATATTATGGTGTCATTCTGGGCATCTAAGTTATACATTCATAGTCAAACTATCAAACCGTGTATTCTCAAAGAGTTATCAAATGTCAGACAAAAGAGGATAAATCCATCTCTGTTCCCCACACAACACCTTCACTCAAGAATAAACTTAAAAGAAATTTCTCAGGTGGACTTACACAGACTGATAAATGCAAAACATTTCATTGTACAGGAAATCCAAGGTGTTAGCCCCAAAAGCTTTCTCCATTGCACAGCACAGTTCAGATAACAAGACAACAAAAATGCAGAGAATGGTTATTGCTGTAAATCTGAGGAAAGCATTCACTGGAGTTTTATCAGCCCCACTGAGCTCCATCTGGCTCCTCAGCCCTGAGGTTTGTTTCCCAATGGCAGTGTGCTTGAGGAATAATTTAGAAGAAAAGAGCGTATTTGCTAGATGGAATATGCAGATATTTACTACGTCTGAGAAAAGTACATCAAAAGCAAGAGATCACAAAGAGCTGGAAACTCATAAGATGCTGAAGTCCAAAATCACTTCAGTGATAATATGACTCCACTAGTATCAGAGCAACTGTACTAATTTGCACGACAACCTCAAGAGTGACTTGAGAGTCACACCTCATTGTGATCCAGCCAAGTAAAACTAAATGCAGAATCTGGCCTAATTAACTCAGAATTGTGAAGACTAAATAAGGATGAATGTTAGAGACAGTAATTGGGAATGAAGCAGGAAAACAAAACAAAAATACAAACCACTGCAGTATGGTATAATAATAGACACAGGAACACGTATAATGTATTAACATAAAGAAAGAAAGAAAATTTTGGGTCAAGGCCTTTTTAAAAGCATTTGTCCAGGTATCACTTCAATTTCAGAAATTAATTTCAGGACTTTCCTTTTGCAGCAGCTTTATTCCCCCCTCAACCACCCATTATCCTTTTCCTTTCTATACTGCCAATTATTTTTCTTCTATGAGCTATAGTAATCTATAAATTCCTTCCCTGCTCACTTGCTGCTTGGATTCTTCCAAAGCTCATGCACCCCATGAGAAACCGGGAATGGTACTTTATACTTATGATTGTACGTACATTCAATACCAAAATCTTGCTTGTTGCAAAATCCATCTCATGTCTAGACCACATCTTGGTGGAGATGAAGCTTAGTCAGGATCCCAGTGCTAGAAAACAATACTTTATACCCATAATAATTTACATCACAGCAGCAATGCTCAGTTTTTGTTTTTGTTTGTTGNCAAAGTGAAACTTGTTGGCACAAAAATAAGCGTGTATAAAAGAGCCATAGCTAGTTTGAAGCAGTACCTGCAGAACAGCCTTGCTGTAGGAAGCACAGGAGCAAAATGACCTACTCAGCTGAAGAGCCTATTGATTAATGTGCTGAAGGATTATCTGGCATGGCGAGCTGCCAGGGCAGCCACCCAATGGCCTCTCCTGTCCAAGCGCCTTATGTTGGAACGGAGTCTGTCAACGCTGTGAAAAACCATTAATGCTTTGAGACGGCACACCCAGGCAATGCACAGCAGTACCAAGATGTACAAAAGGCAATATAGCAAATGCTCTCCGCCTGCGCTGGCAGCACTAGCATGGCTCTCCCGCCTGAAGGACCTGCACGCTCACTTCCACAGGACCCCCTGTTCGACAGCTGTGCAATGCACATGCCCACACCAGGCTTCAGAAGCTGTCTGAGTCACAACACCACGCACCACACTTGCCTCATCCATCTACGTTTCCCCAAATATAGAAGGATTTTTTTCTTTTTTGTAAACAACAAAAGCTGGATAGATTGATAGATTAAAAATGAGGAATTCCTCCTATACATTAAAGATTTCTAATGCATCATAAGAGGAGCCCCACCTGCCAGTGACCTGCAAAATGACAGCCTGTTTCTCGTATTTATATATATATATATTTATATATATATAATTTGCTTTTATTTCTTTTCTTAAAGAAAAAAGTATTCAACTATCCATCGTTCAGGTT